>ML794396.1:196337-213408 GCA_009831015.1 Picea engelmannii
AAGTACAAGATGATTCAAAATGAAAATGTCTCCTTGGTATATATAGGAGACTAGGAGGTATAATTACAATTAATGGCCTAAAGCCGACATAAATAAAATAACATTACTAATCTAATATGCCCCAATTAAGGGGTAATAAATAATATTATTAGTCTAATATGCCCCAATTAAGGGGTAATGAGCCAATATTAGGGCTTAACAGGCAGACGTGAGGGGAGGAAGAGAACTTTGGTGATATGCAGAGTGGGTGATAGAAGAGAGGAAGGAGATTAACCTTCACTCATGTTCACTGGAAAATAGAGACGCAGTCTCACAACATCGTGGTCTCATCTCGGGGGTGGCTAGTGGTAAATCAGCTGGGAGTCGCTGAGACTATGGTTGGGTGGAAACAAGCACCCCTCTCAACAGTTGCATAACCCCTAGTGTTACTTTCTGATAAGTGTTTTTCCTTTGACATCTTGAAATATATGTATGCTGACATTTATGATCATAAGCTATGAAATCATGAATGAATTCATTATAAGAATGTCTGTTTGGTGTCTTGATCAGTAATGGTAGTTGTATGTTTATATGGAAATACTATGTGGGGCTTATGCTCTCTTAAATTGTTGTTTATATGCAAACTGATCTAATTCAAACTTCATGCCTGGTTCTCGGGAGAGAGATACCCTTGTCTTCCTTAGATAGTACCCTAGGTAAACCTACCCATAGAGATACCCTCCTTGAAAACATCATCAAGAACCTGGAAGGAGGACATGAAGGTGCAAGGCCTTAAGAAATCCCTGATAAGTATCAAATCGATGGATGAGATCCCGTCGGGAGATCTGTGGTCACTCACGACTGTCAGATAAGAAGAAGAAGCTGGAAATATAAGTACCTTAACCTTGATAGGTGTTAATAGATGGACGAGATTCCATCGGGAAATCTGTGGTCACTCATGACCGCTATATTTGGTAGGAGAAAGTAGGATGTGAAGTGCAATACCCCTGTGACCTTTTGTGTCTTCTTGGGTAGCGAAGAGATCGGGATCATAGGTCCCCAAGGTCCATGAGAACATCTGGGTCATTGAATTTTTCTCGTCCAGGAAGTCGTGGGAGAATGCACAAGTTAGGAACCTGTCTGAACCATCATATCTGAGCTGGAAAACCTGACAACCATTGGATATGTTAGGAGATACCGGAGGGTTAAACCCCCAGTGAATAAGGGCGAAAGCCCCAAAATGGATTTGGGTCATCCAATTTAAGGAGGCCACGTATTGTGAGATTTCCCAGTTTAGGAAATCGGGAATCGCAAACTCGAGAGTTCTGGTGATGAGAGATCGGGAATTTCCATGGTGGAAACCCCGAGTTGGATCTGGATCATCTGATTTAAGGAGGCCATGTGTCGTGATATTTCCCAGTTCGGGAAATCGAGAATCATGAACTCGGGAGTCCTGGTGACGGGAGATCGAGACTTTCCATGGTGGAAACCCCGATATAGATCTGGACCATCCAATTTAAGGAGGCTATGTGTCGAGAGATTAACTGCATCAAGAAACCGAGGATCAAGAATTCGAGAGTCTCGTGTTCGAGGGTTCAAAATATCATGATGATAAATCCTGATGAATGGATGAGATTATTTTGGAGGATATCAGGGTCTATAATGACTGTCATATGTGGGGAAGAGATGTCAACCTTAAGCCAGGGAACGAGTGCACCTTAGGGTAAGTAGCGAGAAGATCTGGACATCCAAAGTCCACCCACCCAGATCTACAGCTGAGGCTTCATTCTGGAGCCCCCTTCTTGTTCTTCCTTTAGCGGTGGGGGGGGGGGGGGNAATTCCGGACCCCCCTTGCCATTCTGCCTTTATTGGGGGGGGGGGGTCCGGAATAGTGTGGCATGTGAAGTGGGACCTGTCTCCTGTCATTTCGCCCACCGTGTCGTGTTTCCTCTCTCACCACCTGTACTCCACTCAACCGCATGAAAGGGCTATTCCTATTGGCCATCTGCTAACCTTGTAGGGATTCATCCCTATTGGCCAGTTGCTAACCCTGTCAGGGTTTGGCGGTTGTAGATGTCAAACGATTCGACATCATTGTAGCACCGAGGCGTGGAATACCAAGAGGCACCATGAACTATTTGACTTGTGATCATGACCCGCGATCACATGGGAGCATAGAGAGAGAAAGAGCTAGCTTGCGCTAGGCCTCCGTGGGTAATTCAGGGAATCTGATTGTTGAGAAATCAACGAAAAAGTTTGATTATGGTAGTGGGTATGTGACAAAGTGGTATCAAATCATGGTTACAACACTTGGCCTTATTGGGATCATGAATGAGTTGCACATAAGCTCCGTTCAAGGCACTCCTAAGAGGAGTAACCCCCTAACTTAACTCTCTTATCCAGGATCAAAACTTCGAAACAAGAACCCGACTGTGTATGCATGTGAAAGAGTTATGAATTTATGCGCAGGTTATACAATGTATCTAACTCTTGAATAATAACCAACGCTTGTCTTTTCACCTAAGAAGATGATCAGCCGTGGGAATTTACAGATGCAGAGAATGGTGACTCACTAAGAGGTGGGAGAAGGCTACCACAATAGAGACGAAGATTCTGATGAAAGAAGAGCAATAGGAACCCATCCAGATATAGCTGAGACTGTGAGGAGTCTCATGGTTGAATTGCAAAGCTGCAAGGCCGACAATGAAAGGATGATGAAAGAATAAGAAAAGAAAACTGAAATTAATGCATTTTTACTGTAGAGCTTATCCGACCTACAGCGACAAATGCAACATGAACCCAAGATGCAGAAACATGGTTCGTATCAGTGGCCATACTGAGAGGAGAACCTCAAGGAAGTTCCACCCTAGAGGTAAAGGACCAGTGCCAGACGATTCCTCTAAGAAGGAAGCTAGTGATTCAGAAGGCTCTTCCAGCAGTAGGACCAGTTCCTATTCTTAAAGAAAACAGAAGAAGCAAAAGACTTCCAAGGGTCATAAATTTGAGGAATTCAGAAAGGCAAAACCTCCCTCCTTCGATGGTGAGATAAAGAAGGGAGAGGAAGCCAACGCCTAACTACTTGGACTAAAGAAATATTTCAGAGTCCATGACTTTTCAGGGAATTTGAAGGCCTGAGTGGCCACTTTCAATCTGAATGGAAAATCTTCCATCTGGTGGGAATATCTTAAGAATATGAAAGGGTTCCACGAGGAGGACCTATCCTAGAAATAGTTTGAGAAATACTTCTGAAAGAAGTATTTGTCGGAAAAATATTTTAACGAAAAGGCTAAAGAGTTTAATGAACTCAAACTGGGGCAACTCACTATAGAGGAATATGTCAACAAATTCCTTGACTTATTGAGAAATGTACCCTACATCAAAGCAGAGAATGCGAAGGAACAACGCTTCATTAGTGGGCTACCCAAGGAATATCGAAACCGAATTGAATTTAATGAGCCAAAGACCTTAGAGGACACTATTCGAAAGGCAACATATTGTCATGAACAATATGGACATCGAGCAGAGTCTCGTGGAGACTGGAAATAGAAGAGTGATTCAAGATTTCAGAAAAAGGGGATCAAATCCTCAGGATTTAAGAACTATAAGAAGAACCCCAGAATGAACTTTCTAGCCTGGAGGGTACTCCAGCAGAACTTTCCCTCATCGAACGAAAATAAAACTTCTGGACCTATACCAGTAAAGACTGACAACCCAAAGAGAGAACCTCTGAAATGTTGGGGTTGCGGGGAAGAGCATCTCCTGAGAGACTGTCCACACCGACAAAAAAACAGTCAGAAAGTTTATAACATTCAGGAAGCTACCACAGTCAATGAGGTGGCCAGGAGTGTGCCACAAATTTATGCAGCCTTGGATAATCACCAAGCTGACCATCAAGCTTCAGTAGTGGAAATGGAAGGTATCATTTTCAACCATCTATTGTCTGTTTTGATTGACCCTGGTTCAAATTTGAGTTCTATAGCCCCTAGAGTTGTTGATAAGTGTAAACTACAACCACAAAAACAAACCAATCCATGGTTGGTACAGTTGGCCACTGGCACCAAAAGAAGGGTAGTAGAGGTCATACCATACTGCCAGTTAATGTTGGGTGAATTCCCAACCCAAGCAACCCTTAACGTATAACCCCTAGGATCATACGATCTGTTGATTGGTATGGACTGGCTGGCCTCCCATAAAGCTAGACTGGACTGTTACCATAAAACCATAGAATGTGTGAGCAAAGAAGGAAAAAGGATAACCCTCCAAGGGATCCGAAAACCGGTCTCGGTGAGGCAAATATCATCCCTACAAATGAGAAAGTATTGTCGAAAAGGTTGTCCCCTATATGCAGTACAGGTGTTGAAAACAAACAAAGGTGATAGACCAAGCCCTGATGATCACCCTATCCTGAGAGAATACAGAGATGTGTTTCCGGAGGAGGTACCAGGTCTACCTTCGAGAAGAGACATCAACTTCTCAATAGAGCTCGCACCAGGAGTGGTGTCGGTGTCTAGGACACCCTACCGGATGAGCACACCTGAGTTAGTGGAACTCAAATTGCAATTGAAAGAAATGATGGATAAGGATTATATTCGACCCAGCATGTCCCCATGGGGAGCACCAATCTTGTTTGTGAAAAAGAAGGATGGCACCCTTAGACTGTGCATAGATTATAGACAACTCAATAAAGTAACCATAAAGAACAAGTACCCCTTGCCTAGGATCAATGATCTATTCAATCAGTTGGGAGGTGCGTCTATTTTCTCAAAGATTGAATTGAGGTCAGGATACCATCAAGTCTGAATCAAGGGTGAAGACATCCATAAAACTACTTTCTGTACATGGTATGGTCACTATGAGTTTGTGGTAGTGCCATTTGGGTTAACCAATGCCCCTGCCACTTTCATGTGCTTAATGAACAATGTACTCAATAAATTTTTAGATAAATTTGTACTAGTTTTTATTGATGACATATTAATCTACTCTAAGAATAGAGAAGAACATGAAGATCATCTTAGAATTGTTCTCCAAGTTCTAAGAGAGTGTCAGCTCTATGCTAAATTCAACAAATGTGACTTCTTTCAGAAGCAAATACATTACTTGGGACATGTTCTGTCCGAGGAAGGGGTAGCAGTAGATCTTGACAAGATCAGGTCTATCATGGAATGGACTACCCCAAAGGATGTCTCAGACATCAGATCCTTTATGGGATTAGCGGGATACTATAGGAGATTTATAAAAGAATTCTCCAAGATTGGTTGTCCAATCACTTCCCTTCATAAGAAGGAGACAAAATTCCTGTGGACACAGAAATGTGAAGAAAGATTCCAAACCCTGAAACATCTACTGCCTCATGCACTCATGTTGAAAATCATTGACCCAGAAGCTGACTTACTTGTATGCACAGATGCCTATAAGGAAGGGCTTGGAGGAGTCCTTATGCAGAAAGGAAGTGTGATCTGCTATGAATCCCGAAAATTAAACAAACATGAAGTCAACTATGTGACTCATGATCTAGAACTGGCTACCATAGTGCATGCCTTGAAAATGTGGAGGCATTACCTCTTGGGAAGAAAATTTGTACTTATGACAGATCACTGTGGATTGCGGTATTTGTTTGACCAACCAAGGCTCAATGCCAGACAAGCTAGATGGATGGCCCTCCTTAGAGAATTTGATTTTGAAATCAAACACATTAAACGGAAAGAAAATAGGGTGGCCAATTCCCTTAGCAGAAGCATGAAAGCAATTCACCTGGCAGTGGTGAGTACCTGTGAGACAAATGTCAAGAACAGAGTCAGAAACGCATAGGAGACAGATCCCTTCTTTCAGACTATGACCCTATACCTACAGCAAGAACCCGTTGGAGTAAAATATGAAGGCTACTAGATGACTGAAGGAGGTCTACTCACTTACGTATATAGACTGTACATTCCAAATTATGATGACTTGAAGAGGTTCATGATGGGTGAACTACATAAAAGACCATATACTGGTCACCTAGGATACCAGAAAATGACCACTACCACTCGGAAACAATTTTATTGGCCTGGATTGAAGAAAGACATAGCCAAATATTTGGCCCAATGCATAGAGTGCCAATAGGTTAAAGTAGAACATCAACACCCAGCAAGACTATTACACCCTTTACCCATCCTAGAATGGAAATGGGAAACCATATCCATGGATTTTATCACTGGATTGCCAGCTTCAACCAAACAGAATGACACCATTATGGTAGTAGTGGATAAACTGAGCAAGTCTGCTCATTTCATCCCCATCAAATCAAACTGCAAGGTGATAGATATCGCCTGGGTATTCATGAAAGAGGTGTTCAGACTGCACGGTATGATGAAAGAGATAGTGTCTAACAGAGACACCAAATTTACTTCCAATTTTTGGAAATCACTGATGTCTTGTTTAGAGACCAAATTGTTGTTTAGCACCGCCTATCACCCTCAAAACGATGGATAGACAGAAAGAGTGAATCAAATATTAGAGGATATGTTAAGGATGCATGTAATGCATCAACCCAGGAAGTGGGAAGACTACCTGCCATTGGTAGAATTTGCCTACAACAATGGCTACCAAACATCTCTAAAGATGAGTCCCTTCGAGATCCTCTATGGTAGGCCGTGTAATAATCCAGTCAGCTGGAGTAATCCTATAAATAGGATTTATTTTGGACCCGACATGTTGAAAGAAATGGAATATAAAGTGACTTAGATAAAACTTAATCTGAAGGTCGCTCAGAACCGACAGAAAAGTTATGTCGACCAAAAGAGAACTCCAAGAGAGTTCAAAATGGGAGACCATGTATATCTCAGAATTAAGCCTAGAAGGAGTTCCTTGAAAATGGGAGCTTGTGCCAAGTTGGCACCTTGGTATTGTGGACCCTTTGAGGTTATAGATAGAGTGGGACTTGTAGCCTATCAGCTAGCACTTCCTCCCACATTAAAAGCACATAATGTTTTCCATCTTTCATTATTGAAGAAATATGTACATGATGCTAATCATATAATTGACTGGTTTATGATCCAGGTGGAACCAGAGGGAGAATTTCTACTAGAACCCCAATTCATATTGGACAGAAAGGAAAAGTCGCTCTGGAACCGAGCCATTTCACAGGTCAAGGTGCAATGGAAACATTTTGGCCTAGATGAATCTACATGGGAAATGGAGGATGCCATGAAACAGGCATATCCGATTTTGTTTGCATCCAAACATGCATGACATGTTGAAAGATAGAACATCGAGGATGATGTTCCTTTAAGGGGGAGGGAATTGTAACACCCTATTTCCCCCAGTTTGTAAAAATAACTGGATTGGCCAAGAACTGTGGCAAACTCAGAAATGTGAATATGTGATGTGAATGGACCTTGTGGAAAATGTTTGTGAATGTGAATAACATGATGAATTTATATTGCAGGAATGCTGAGAGGGGATGTGCTAAAAAAGAGACCATGATGGCTACAGAAAGACAGTGGAAGGCACCTGGAAAGGTGGCGTTAACTTCCAGCGAAAATCAATACCGTATTTTGACTTCACTGGCCCGGAGAACCAAAAGTGGCTCGCTGGCCCCAAATTAAATGTCTCACAGGCTGGTAGGTAGATGGATCTTCAGGAATTAATGAGAGATGGGGAGCTGAACCGCCCACTTGTACATCCATCAAGCCTGACCAACGCGAGGGAAATCGCACCACACACAACCTCGAATGAGGATAAGGTGTGGGGGAGAAGATATTTGGGGGCAGCCGCAAGGGGAGGAAGAGAAATCTAGCGATATGTAGAGTGGGTGATAGCAAAGAGGAAGGAGAGTAACCTTCACTCCTGGTCACTAGAAAATAGAGACGCAGTCTCACAACATCATGGTCTCAGCTCGAGGGTGGCTAGTGGTAAATCCGCTGGGACTCACTAAGCCTACGGTTGGGTGGAAACGAGCACCCCTCTCAGTAGTTACATAACCCCTGGTGTTACTTTCTGATAAGTGTTTTGCCTTTGACATATTGAAATATATGTATGCTGAGATTTATGATCATAAGCTGTGAAATCATGAATGACTTCATTATATGAATGTCTATTTGTTGTCTTGATCAGTAATGGTAGTTGTATGTTTATATGGAAAGACTATGTGGGGCTTATGCTCTCTTAAATTGTTGTTTATATGCAAACTGATCTAATTCAGACTTCACACCTAGTTCTTAGGAGAGAGATACCCTTGTCTACCTTAGATAGTACCTTGGGTAAACCTACCCATAGAGATACCCTCCTTGAAAACATCATCAAGAACTTGGAAGGAGGACGTGAAGGTGCAAGGCCTTAAGAAATCCCTGATAAGTATCAAATCGACGGATGAGATCCCGTTGGGAGATCTGTGGTCACTCACGGCCATAAGATAAGGAGAAGAAGATGGAAAGATAAGTACCTTAACCTTGATAGGTGTTAATAGACGGACGAGATTCCGTTGGGAAATCCGTGGTCACTCATGACCGCTAGATTTGGCAGGAGAAAGTAGGATGTTAAGTGCCACACCCCTATGACCTTCTATGTCTTTGTGGGTAGTGAAGATATCGGGATCGTAGATACCCAAGGTCCATGAGAACATCTGGGCCATTGAATTTTCCCCATCCAGGATGTCGTGG
The DNA here is from genome assembly GCA_009831015.1 of Picea engelmannii. NCBI lineage: Eukaryota > Viridiplantae > Streptophyta > Pinopsida > Pinales > Pinaceae > Picea > Picea engelmannii. The sequence continues at coordinate 204,956 of ML794396.1, forward strand.
GAGAATGAACAAGTTAGGAACCTGTCTGAACCGTCAGATCTTGGCTGGAAAACCTGACAGTTGTTGGATCTATCAGCAGATACCCGAGGGTTAAACCCCTAGTGAATAAAGGTGAAAGACCTAAAATGGATTTCGATCTTCCGATTTAAGGAGGACACATGTCGTGAGATTTCCTAGTTCAGGAAATCGAGAATCATGAACTCAGGAGTTCTGGTGATGAGAGATGAGGACTTTCCATGGTGGAAACCCTGAGACAGATCTGGACCATCCGATTTAAGGAGGCCACGTGTCGTGAGATTTCCTAGTTCGAGAAATTGGGAATCATGAACTCGAGAGTCCTGGTGATGGGATATCTAGACTTTCCATGGTGGAAACCTCGAGACAGATCTAGATCGTCTGATTTAAGGAGGCTATGTGTCGAGAGATTAACCACATTGGGAAACCCGGGATCGAGAATTTGGGAGTCCCTTGGTCGAGGGTTCGAAATCTTGTGATGATAAATCCCAATGAATGGATGAGATTCTTTCAGAGGATCTCATGGTCTATAATGACCGTCAGATGTGGGGAAGAGATGTCAACCTTAAGTTAGGGCGTGAGTGCTCCTTAGGGTAAGTAGCGAGTAGATCTGGATGACCAAAGTCCACCCGCCCAGATCTATGGCTGAGGCTTCATTCCAGAGCTCCCTTGCTATTTTGTCTTTAGAGGTGGGGGGGGGGGGGNCGGAATTGAATGCACAACTCTGGAATGGTCAGGATTCATTGGCCTTGATCAATGACATTCAGGCGAATTCTAGACCCCCCTTTCCATTCTACCTTTAATGGGGGCGCAGGGGTCCAGAATAGTGTGGCGTGTGAAGTTGGACCCATCTCGTGTCACAACGCCCACCGTGTCGTGTTTCCCCTCTCGCCACCTGTACTCCACTCAACCGTGTGACAGGGCCATTCCTATTGGCCATCTGCTAACCCTGTAGGGATTTGTCCCTATTGGCCATTTTCTAACCCTGCTAGGGTTCGACGGTTGCATATGTCAAACAATTTGACATCACTGTAGCATCGAGGATCAGAATACCAAGAGGCACCATGAACTATTTGACCTGTGATCATGACCCGCGATCACATGGGAGCAGAGAGAGAGAAAGAGCTAGCTTGCACTAGGCCTCCATGGGTAATTCGGGGGCTCTGATTGTTGAGAAATCAACGAAAATGTTTGATTATGGTAGTGGGTATGTGACAACAGTAAAGAACCTAATGAAGACCTTGTCCTACTAAAAGTAGAATTAGAAGATTCAAAGAAAATCGAAGACATTCTGAAATGACAGTTATCAGAAAAGAAGGCAAGATGTGAAGCATTAGAACAAGAAGTAGTGAAAACTAGGAAAGAGATGGAGAAGTTTCAATCTTTGTATAATCAGAATCTGTCAAATATCAAATCCTCAGAAGGATTAGCCACCATTCTGAATCAACAAAGGAATCCAAAGCTTAAAGTTGGTTTGGGTTATGAAGAAGGATCAAGTAGTGGTAAGCCAAGAAACGATGAACCCATCAAGTTTGTCAAATGTACAACCAATGACAACAACAAACCTATAGAAACAAAGGAAGACAATCAGCCACCCAGGACAAGTAAATAAAAAGGTGCCCGGATTGAATCTGTAGAACAAAGATATAATGCGCTCCATGCTGAAAGATGTCATCGGCATGGAAGAAATCTATTTGCTCAAAGAAGACAACCATTTTCCAGGTACAAAGAATGGTTCTATGGCTATTGCTTTTACTGTTCTAACTTTGGTCACAAAGATGTAAATTGTTCCTTAAGACATAGACATGAGCAATTAAGATTTCAAAGGAATAAATACTTGTCACAACAAAGAATGATGCAGCCAAGTAACAAACCTTCACAGATTGCAAATTGCCAAATTGAGTCTAGGGACTTGCAACTAAGGAGGTCAAGAAATAATCAACAGTCAATGAGTATACAACATTGCAACAATAATTTTGACCTATTGAACAATGAGATTGAGTGCTACATCTGTCATAATTATGAACATAAATCTGTTGACTATTGATTAAAGAACTATGAACCAGATTTGAATTCCCTTGCTGAAAATGTCAAGTTTTGGAAGAAGAAAGAAAGTGACAAGTGTGGATTAGTGTTGTCAGCTCAAAGAAAAATGAACCCTTGGTAAATAGACAGTGGATGCTCCAAACATATGACAGGAGATAGAGGTAAATTTTTATCTCTAGGTGAAATAAAATCAGGAAATGTAACCTTTGGAAATGATGCTCCAGGTAAAATAAAGGGTAAAGAGATGGTGAGGTTAAATAATGGAAAAGGAAAAGCCCAATATGTTCTACTTGTAGATGGGATGAAACATAATCTACTCAGTGTAAGTCAAATGTGTGACAGAGGATGTGAAGTGGTGTTCACATCCAAGGACTACAAGATAAAGTCTGTAAACTCAAGACAAGTGGTGGCCAAAGGCATAAGGACAGAAAATAATGTATATGTGCTGAAAGAAAATAAAGAAGAATGCCATCTAAGAAAACATGGTGAAAGATGGTTATGGAATAGGAGACTTGGACATCTAAACTTTGACCACTTAATCAAACTCAAAAATCTCGAGGCAGTAAAAGATCTTCCAAGAATATCAAAGCCCCAAGATTCAATGTGTAAACCCTGCCAAGTAGGAAAGCTAAATAGGACATGGTGTTGGGTATGTGTTATATTCTTTGCATGTGTGTGTGGGGGGGCATGTCAGATACAACAACTGTGTCGTATCTATCACACCCAAACACACATGCAAAGAATATCTGACATGCCCAGATTGAGGGATTAGGGTTTTGGTATCTACGGGATACCTAAAAACATTGTATATATTGTATGGAAAATGGTGAAATTTGAGATAATGAAAATAAGAAAGGTTTTCCCGGTTGAGGGTTTCCGGTATAAAAACTCTGTGTACTCTGTGTATGAGCCATTGATTAATTTCTGTATTTCTTAAGAATCTATATGCATTGCTTTACTTCGTAGGTTTAAAACTTACATGTGGTATCAGAGCTCATTTTTGGCTTCAGAGGGATGCCTTTGTTATTGAGGGTTTGGCTCGACCTTGATAGATCAAGTTTATCTTGGGTTTGTGATAAACCTAGGTTTAGTGGAATCTTTTGCAGTGGAGATTTGAGTAAAGAAAGAGGAATGGCGAGCTCATCTAGAATCGAGATAGAGAAGTTCAACGGTAAAAACTTTGATCTATGGAAGCTCAAGATGGAGGACCTTCTTGTAGACAAAGAACAATGGATCATTGTGGATCCTGGTACATAGCCTACTGGTACACCGTCTACGAGCACACAGGCTACTAGTACACAACCTACTAGTACACAAACTACTAGTACACTAGCTACTGGTATGTCGAAGTAAGATTGGGACAAGTTGGACAGAAGAGCAAGGAGTACTATTTGACTATGCCTGGCAGATTCGGTGTTGTTGAATGTCTCAGGAGAATCTACAACCAAGGAACTATGGGATCAGTTAGGGAATGTGTATCAATCAAAGTCCCTGGTAAACAAGTTGTTTCTTCGAAAGAAGTTGTATCATATTAGGATGGAAGATGAAGATTCTGTGACAAAACATCTAAATTCCTTTAATACCATGGTAAGTCAACTTGGATCTATTAATATTACGATTGCAGAAGAAGATAAGTGTATTACTTTGTTATGTTCTTTGCCAGAATCTTGGGATAATCTGGTTGTAGCAATAGGTTGTACCACTCAATCTACATTGAAGTATGAGGATGTAGTTACATCCTTGTTATCTAAAGAGATGAGGTGAAAAAGCATGGATGGTCACAGCACAGATGCTTTATTTGTAAGAGGGCATACCCAAGACATAAACCCTGGTAAGCCTTCGAGATGGAGATCTAAATATACAAGTACATCAAAGTCTCCAGGAAAATCTTTGAGGAAATGCTGGAAGTGTGGTAAAACAGGGAATTATAAGAAAGATTGCAAGTCTAAGAATGTTGAAAAACCAAAGGGATCTAATAGTAACTCTTCCACAGAGGCGAAAACCTCCACTGAAGAAGGAGGTGATATTTACCTAGCATCTACAAGTACACATGCAAACCATTATGTATGGTTGATCGACTCAGGTGCGTCATAGCATATGGCTCCTCACAGGGAGTGGTTCTCTGAATATGAAAAATATGATGGTGGTGATGTATTCCTAGGAGATGAATCGATAACAAAAATATTGGGACGTGTAAGGGTTAAGTTGCTGCTAAATGATGGAAGGATTAGAACTCTCCCTGGGGTTCTACACATTCCAAAACTATCCAGGAGCCTAATATCTGTAAGCAAGGTGGGTGATGCAATAGTGAAAATTGTATTTGAAGAGCACTTGCAAGATGGTATGAGGAGGAATGGTGTTGATGAGGGGATTTCGTTGTGGAACTCTGTACAAGTTGTTGGGAAGCACTTATACTAATGGGTGTAACAGTTCTATTGTCCTTGAGAAGAAAAATGAAGGAGACAAGACCAATATTGTCCCAGAAAAGAAGACCATGTTTTGGCATCAAAGACAGGGGCATATTGGAGAAAGGGTCCTTCGAACACTACACGGTAAAGGTATGGTTGAAGGTATATCTAATTGCACTCTGGATTTTGATTTCTGTGAAAATTGCATATATGGTAAACAAAATCAAGTAAGATTCGCATCTGGTGCTACAAGAGCAAATGGGATGTTAGAGTTGATACACAGTGATGTGTTTGGACCTGTTCTTGTTCCATCCCTAGGTAAATCTGTGTATTATGTTTCATTCATAGATGATTTTTCAAGGAACACATGGATTTATTTTCTTAGAAATAAATCTGAGGTATTTGATAAATTTAAAGAGTTTAAGTCTCTGGTAGAAAATCAGACAGAGAAGAAAATAAAGGTATTGAGAACAGATAATGGTGGAGAATTCTGCAGAAATGAATTTGAAGAATTTTTTAAGAAGTGTGGTATAGAAAAGCAGAAGACTACTCCATACACTCCTCAACAGAATGGAGTTTCAGAAAGGATGAGCAGGACATTGATAGAAAAAGCAAGGAGCATGCTCAGCAGTGCCGGGTTAGGACAAGAATTCTGGGCAGAGGCAGTGGGTACAACATGTTACCTGGTCAATCGATCACCTTCATTGGCATTGGATGATAAAACTCCACAGGAGGTATGGTCTAGAAAGAAACCATCTCTTCAACATCTTAGAGTGTTTGGTTGTGATGCTTATGTACATGTTCCAAAGGAAAATAGGAGTAATCTGGATAATAAAGTTGAAAAATGTATCTTTATTGGTTATAAAGATGGTGTGAAAGGTTATAAGATTTGGAACCCAGAAACCAAGAAAATTGTTTATAATCGAGATGTTGTTTTCAGATATGTAAAAGATGTGTCCAAACAGGAATCCCTACCAATGCAAGACGAACCTAAGAAAATAGAGCTTGAGTTGGATGATGCAAAATCTGAATCATCTGAAGAAGAGGAAGCAGAGGAAGCAGAGGAAAGAAACCCTCTCTTCAACATCTTAGAGTGTTTGTTTGTGATGCTTATGTACATGTTCCAAAGGAAAATAGGAATAATCTAGATAATAAAGTTGAAAAATGTATCTTTATTGGTTATAAAGATGGTGTGAAAGGTTATAAGATTTGAAACCCAAAAACCAAGAAAATTGTTTACAGTCGAGATGTTGTTTTTAGATATGTAAAAGATGTGTCCAAACAGGAATTCCTACCAATGCAAGATGAACCTGAGAAAATAGAGCTTGAGTTGGATGATGCAAAATCTGAATCATCTGAAGAAGAAGAAGAACCTCATACCCCAGTATTGAGGAGATCAGTGAGAGATAGAAGGCAACTAGAAAGGTATAGTCCACCTGATTTTCGTTCCAATTTTACTTTATCTATTACTGATGATGATACCATAAATGTCAGGGAAGCAGTGAATTAAGAGGATTGTAAACTCTAGAAGAAGGCCATGGTTGAAGAAATGGATGCCTTGGATAAGAATTAGGTATGGGATATAGTTGATCTTCCAGCTGGAAGAAAATCGGTTGGTAGAAAATGGTTGTTCAAGAACAAGTTTAATGCACAAGGTAATGTGGAGAAATACAAAGCTCGGTTAGTAGAAAAAGTTTATTCCCAGGTAGAGGGAATTGACTTTGGTGAGATTTTTTCTCCCGTTGCTAAGTTAACTTCTATTAGATTTCTTTTATCTATTGTTGTTGCTTTGGATCTTGAAGTGGAACAAATGGATGTGAAGACAACATTCCTACATGGGGATATGGAAGAAGAAATCTACATGAAGCAACCAGAAGGATTTGTAGGGAAGGGAAATAAATAGCTGCTCTGTAAGATAAAGAAGTCACTATATGGACTGAAGCAATCACCTAGGATGTGGTACCAAAAGTTTGACACATACATCCTTGGATTGGGATTTGTAAGAAGCAGGGCAGATCACTGTGTATATTCCAAGCAAGTTGGTAATCACTTCATTTATGTAGTGTTGTATGTTGATGACATGTTGTTGGTAGGAAATAACATGGATGTTATCAAGGAGGTGAAATCACAACTATCCTCCAAATTTGACATGAAGGATCTCGGTGCTGCTAACTTCATTCTAGGAATGGAGATTAAAAGAGATCGTGCAAACAAGAAACTCTGGTTGAATCAAAGAAAATATGTTGAGACGATATTGCAGAGGTTTAATATGCGTGAAAGTAAACTGGTCAAGGTTCCTATTCCTATAGGTGTAAATTTATCTACAGATCAGTGTCCCAAGACACAGGAAGAAGAAGAGGACATGTCCCATGTTCCATATGCCAATGCAGTTGGCAGTTTGATGTATGCAATTGTTTGTACTAGACCAGACATTACACATGCAGTGGGAGTTTTGAGCAGGTATATGTCAAAACCAAGGAAGGAGCATTGGACAATAGTAAAGAGGGTATTAAGGTATCTTCATGGCACCACCAGTTATGGATTGTGCTACCAAGGAAGACTGGGATTAGACAGAGTGGTGGACATACATGGCTTTGTTGATGCAGACTGGGCTGGAGATCTGGATCGCAAAATATCTACAAGTGGGTATGTGTTTAACCTCTTTGGAGGATCAATCAGTTGGATGAGAAAAAGACAGGTTGTAGTGGCACTCTCAACTACATAAGTTGAATACATGGTAGCCACTCATGCAAGAAAGGAAGCAGTATGGTTACAAAGATTGTGTTCAGGTATTGGGTTGGTACAACAAGCAGTGAGATTAGAGTGTGATAGTCAGAGTGCAATATTCCTGGCAAAGAACCCATCTTATCATTCGAAGACAAAGCATATTGATGTTCAATATCACTTTGTGAGAGACATGGTTGAGGAAAATAAGGTGTTACTTGAAAAGGTTGACACTTTGAAGAATGTTGCAGATTCATTGACAAAGTCTGTGAGCATAGAAAAGTTCTCATGGTGTAGAGTAACAATGGGCATTGTTGCCCTGTATTGTTGACTATATAATCCCCTAAACCCTTAGATGCAAAGAAAACAACAAGTGGGAGAATGTTGGGTATGTGTTATATTCTTTTCATGTGTGTGTGTGTGGGCGTGTCAGATACGAAAACTATGTCTAATGATCCCTTCACCTACAGCTCTACAGAATAGCGTCAAGCCTGGTAAGCCAATGATAAATATTGTATCACTGTGATAAATTTATAGATAGAAAAATTTATATTTCAGGGTGGTTGGGAGGTGATAGGGAGGACTGTTGTCCTTAGAGGTTCAATTGGGTGCTTGAACAAAGGGAGTTGTAGCTTCCATCTGGTTGCATCTAGAGAAACCAGGGTGGCAGGGTGGTGCAAGGGAGAATTGTTGTTCTCTGTTATACAGGTTGGTACCTGTGTGACTGGAAGTTGGTGCTTCCATCCAATTGGTGCTGGAACACTTTGGGAGTTGGTGCTTCCTTCTAGTTGGTGCTAGAGAAACCAGAGAGTTGGTGCTCTCAGCAAGTAGCAGCTTGCAAAACAGAGGTTTCAGCCTCATTATGAGTTGGTGTTCATATGTATGATAATGTAAAGAATGTAAAGATTACTTATCATATAAAGAAGAAGAGGTTTTTACCCTCTATGGGTTTCCTCAGAAAATATCTGTCTCTGTGTATCTCATATGTGTGACTGATGTTGAATGTGCTATTACTTATTTCCCTACATTATATTGATTATCATTGAGTACTTTGTAAAGAGATTAAAATAAGCATAATTGTTTAAGCATGGTAACAACTGATTCACCCCCCCCTCTTAGTTGTCCAACAGTATTAGATTGGAATATTGCACACACATAAAAGTAAAATCACACACATACACTCATATATAAATATATTTGTATAGATCCAATATAGATCATCGGGCTTAAGCCCTCACTACATAAGAGAGTACAAAAACG
>ML794396.1:215727-248152 GCA_009831015.1 Picea engelmannii
AGCCGCCTTACTTTGTAAAATGATACAAGCATATATACAAGAGGTGATTCATCGATCATTTCCCCCCAACAACCTAAATTCTATCCTATCAGGATTTATGAATCCACCTACTAAGGACTAAGAATTTAATATCATTTACAAATGAGATAAGGGTTGATGCACAACCTCTGTACAATACATCCTTTACATTAAAGTGATATTGATCCAAGAGGATCTTTGGGGATGGCCTCAGCCTCCAATCATTAATTATATCTCTTTTCATAAAATTTAAAATTCAAAAATGTGTGCTCTCCTTTGTAGAATCCAACTCAACTCCATATATGTGTTGGCTGATGTGTTTTCCTCCAGCTTGTCCTCCTCGATCATTTCCCCCCAACAACCTAAATTCTATCCTATCAGGATTTATGAATCCACCTACTAAGGACTAAGAAGTTAATATCATTTACAAATAAGATAAGGGTTGATGCACAACCTCTGTACAATACATCCTTTACATTAAAGTGATATTGATCCAAGAGGATCTTTGGGGATGGCCTCAGCCTCCAATCATTAATTATATCTCTTTTCATAAAATTTAAAATTCAAAAAGGTGTGCTCTCCTTCGTAGAATCCAACTAAACTCCATATATGTGTTGGTTGGTGTGTTTTCCTCCAGCCTGTCCTCCTCTTTTAATGCTGATGTATATGCTCCTGCATCATACTCCTCTAAACAAAAATTCATGGACTCCTATCCATGAGCTCCTACATTGTCTTTCCTTGCTTCAAAATGTCTTCTTCACTTTCCCAATTTTCATCTTCTTTTGGATGACCTTTCCACTTTACAAGGTATTCAAAATAAGTCTTTCTTTTGGTCCTCTTTCCAATCCTCTGATCTATAATATTCTCCATTTGTGGCTTCTTTGCTATAGGAATTTGTTTTCTTATAAGAATTTGCTGCAAAATTTTAAGGATCTTGCATGGTCGTATCTTTTTCATTTTCAATTTGTTATATGTTCCCCTTGGGAACCTTTCCTTCCTTAGGTGTGCTAAAACTTGGTCTCCCACTTCAAATTGAAGCTCTCTCCTATGTTGATCAACTCTATTTTTTTACTTCTTGTTGTTGTCATGCAGCTTCTCTTTGATCTCACCATGAAGTATTTTCATCTATGCAACAAAATATTATGATCTTGCACTTCTGAATTCATTCAGTCCCAAATCTCTTAGTTATGATATCCCTCTTGGCTACATTCCATACACTATCTAGAATGGACTTCTTCATGTGCTCCTATTTGGTGAATTGTTGTATGCAAATTCTTCTTGTGGCATAATCTGATCCCACTGATTGTGCTACTCTGTGACTAAACTCCTCAGCAAATTACCCAGACTTATGTTTACCACCTCAGTTTGTCCATTTGTTTGAGGGTGATATGTTGAACTGAAGGACAATATTGTCCCCAATTTTTTCCATAGTTTACTCCATAAATGAACAACAAATTTGGTGTCCCGATCTGAGATAATGCTCCTTGGAAATCCATGTAGTCTCACAACTTCTTTGAAAAATAGACTGGCTATGTGTGTTGCATCATTAGTCTTTTGGCATGGTATAAAATGTGCCATCTTTGAGAACCTATCCACCATAACAAATATTGAATCACTCCTTCTCTGGGTTCTTGATAATCCCAACACGAAATCCATGTTGATAGAATCCCAAGGCATGTTTGGAATAGGCAATGGCTGATAAAGACCAGTGTTTTGGTGTCTCCCTTTGGAATATTGGAAAATTATGCATTTGTTCAAAATTTCTTCACTTCAGATCTCATACCTAGCCAATAGTACGAGATAATCAATTGTGCATATGTTTTATCATGGCCAAAATTTCCTTCTATACCTCCACTATGCTTCTCTTTCAATAAATTGTCTCTCATTGAGAATTTTGGTATGCACAATTTCCTCCCTTTGAACATAAATCCATCCTGAATCAAATATTCCATCCATGGGCTCTTTTCCCTTAGAAAAGGATTTTCATAGGCTTCATAAGCTTCTTTGAAATTTCACCATACATTTCCTTAAGGTGTTCAAATCCCAAGGTCTCCACTTGAAATTCATGTATAATAAGGCATATCCTGCTCAAAGAATATGCAACCTTATTTGCACTCCCATTGATATGCTTGATGAAAAAAGTAAAATTATGCATAAACTCTGCCCACTTTGCATGCCTTTGATTCAACTTATCCAACCTTATTTGCACTCCCATTGATATGCTTGATGACAAAAGTAAAATTATGCATAAACTCTACCCACTTTGCATGCCTCTGATTCAACTTCTCATGTCTGATGATGAACTGTAGAGCTTGATTATCACTGTACAACACAAATTCTTTGGGAATAAGATAATGCCTCCACTTCTTTAAGGCTTGAATCACTGAATAAAACTCTTTATCATATGTGGAGTATTTATTTTTGGTATCATTCAACTTCTCACTAAAATATGCAATAGGTTTGTTATCTTGACTTAAGATTGCTCCAATTTCTACTCCACTAGCATCACACCTTACCTGGAAAGTCTTAATAAAATCTGGTAAGATCATAATTGGTTGTTTTGTTATCTTAGCCTTCAATATCCTGAAGCTCTTCTCATCCTCTTCTATCCACTTAAAATATTTGTGTCTCTTCTTTACATTGTCTAATATTGGTGCACATATACCACTAGAATTTATGATGAATTTCGTATAGAAACTTGCTAATCCAAGGAAGCTTCTTACCTTGAATATGCTCCTTGGAGATGGAAAATATCTGATTGCTCACACCTTTTTTGGATCCATATTCAATTCATTTGAAGAGATCACAAAACCCAAATATATGAGTTATGTTCTCATGAAAGAAGATTTATTTAAATTTATCAACAACTTCTCTCGCTACAACCTTCTCATCACTAATGTCAAGTGATTTAAATTCGCCTCTTCGGTTTTACTAAAGACTAGTATATCATCCAGATATAAAATAACAAATTTACCTATGAAGTCTTTGAGTACTTGATTCATCAATCTCATGAATGTTCTTGGGGCATTTTTTAATCCAAATGGCCTAACAAGCCACTCATACAACCCTTCATTTGTCATGAATTTTTTTTTTCCATTCATCTCCCTCTCTCATCCTTATATGATGATAACCACTTTTCAGATCTATATTTGAAAAATAACTTGCTCCACTCAAGAAATCCATCAAATCATCCATTCTGGGTAAAGGAAATCTGTACTTGATGGTTATCTTGTTGATGGCTCTGGAATCTCTACACATTCTCCATCCTCCATCCTCCATTCTTCTTAGGATTCAATACAGTTGGTACTACACATGGGCTTAAGCTCTCCCTGACTAAAACCTTTTCTAACAGATCTTCGACTTGATTCTTGACCTCTTCATTGTCTTGTGTCAACCTATATGCTACTTTATTTGGAAATCTTTCTCCTGGAATAAGATTAATTTGATGAATGATTATCCTAATGGGTGGCAATGATCAAGGTAACTCATCCACCATTATGTCAACAAAATTATCTAGCAGTTCCTCAATTTATTCAGTCAGATCATCCATAGTAGTTCTTGTAAGGATGACTTTGGGCTTCCTCACCACAACAAACTGCATCTCTTTCTCCTTCTTGACTTCATTCAAGAGATCCTTCCCACTCATGATAAGTATGCTTGGGTTGGCTTCTTCCTTCACCTTCATATCCTCTATTGGAAGCAACATGTGTGTTCAACCATTCTTCTCAAGTGTATAAGTGTTTTTCCTCCCATCATAAATGAATTTTTTGTCAAACTGCCATGGTCTTCCCAGCAAAACATGAAAAACATCCATGGGGATTACATCACATAAAAATTCATCTTGTATCCTCCTATTTTAAATTCAACTTGGAACTATTTACTCACCATTACTTGGTGTCCTTTATGCAACCATGAAACTTTATACGGTTTTGTATGTGTAGTAGTCTCCATCTCCATATTTTCCACAATCTCTATGGACACTAGATTATCAGTGTTTCCACTGTCTAAAATCACCTTCCAAACTCTATCATTGGTCTTGCAAGAAGTCCTAAGTAGATTTTTTCTCTATACCGGTGCTTCCACCTCCTTCTCTAGTTTCAAGAGAATTTTCCTCATCATGAGGGATTTCCATCTTCAACTGATTCTACTTCAACATTCCTCCTTTGCACTTCAGAAATGTGAGATTTTCCTCCTACTTCTTTCTTTTTCTCGGGTCATTCCCAATACATAGGCCATGTCTTTCGACATGAATAACGAATTATCTCTCCTCCTCTATCTATTCCTCTTCCTTGAGGAAAATAATTCCTTCCACCATACTATCTCCCTTCGGAAATTCCTCCTTTCTCTATATGACTATGAAAACTTCTAGTCTCTGCGTTGGGCTTCTTAGACTTGTCATCAATAATTCCCTTACCCCTGCTTAGGATTCTTCCTCTTCTTCTTTGGATTTTATTTTTGGCCAATTTCTCTTTGCTTTCATGGAAGCCTGATAAGAAAATTCAACTGTCCTCATAGTCACCATGTTGATTTCATCCTGGATTTCATACCTCGGGCCATTAATGTATCTAGAAACCTTCTCTTCATCACATTCACAGTGACCAACTATGATGTTCATCCTATAGAACTCTTCTATGTACTCTTTTACTACAAAACCCTTTTGTCTCAGGTTCTGTAGTCTCCTTAACATATTTATTTGATAGTCTTTGGGTATCAATTTAGACTTTAGCTTCGCTAAAATTCTATCCGAACTGTTAATATTATGTTTTCCGTTGCTTCTTTTGTCAGCCTGCAGTTTATCCCACCACAATGTTGCATGTCCTTTTAGCCGTGTGACAACATTTTTTACTTTCTTCTCATCATCGACCTCCTCATGGTTGAAGTATTTGTTTGTTTCTATTATCCATTCCAACAACTCTTCCACATCCAAATTGCCTACATACATTGAGATTTCCATTTTTTCTCTAGCTCCCATTTTTACAACATCTCTTAGAAAGAGTTCTTCTGCAACATCTTCTCCTGCAGCTCCTTCAGCCTCCATTTATTCACTCTCAGCCTCACAAATGTCACCTGCATCTGGTACTCTTCTCTATGTAGTTTCCATGGAATCTAGCCTTGCACGAAGTATCCTCATTTCCTCTTCCATTGATGGATTCGCTATAGGTATATCCCTACATATTATTGGTGCATAGCACTGTTATAGGATAAATCGGTAAATGAAGACATAAACTAATCTCCCTAGATCCACCTGGATCTAGAACAAAACAGGACAGGACATGACGCTTTCCCTAAGTTACAATCATTGATCTAAGTGTCAAAGAAGGAATTGATGACTTACCTTTGAGATTGCTTCCTTATATCTTTGTTGTTCTGGCTTCGCTCTGGTGCTCTTATGAAACTAGATCTGCAATGACACAAACCAGCCAGAGTGAAAGAAACTATGATAGATTCAATGAAAACTTAAACATGCGATCAAGGAGTCATGTAATAAAATGAGAATGATTTTATGGAAAAGAAACATACCAGTATATTATATTGAATAAAAGTGGAAGATACAACCAAAATGCCTTGATGTTGCAAGTTCCCTTTTAGTGGTCCTTCGTCCCAACACACATATACTTGTTCTGAGATATGCATGAAGATGATCTTCAAAAGCTTGATGATTGAATGCAGACCTCAAGCATCAACTGAAATAATATTCTTCACACAATCTCCAGCCTATTTTTCTAGCAATCCTTTGCTCAACTTTTCTTAATTATGCTTAACCTTTTCCATGAGAAGCCCATTATTATATAGGATAAGTTGAAGTGATTAAAGGGATGACGATAATCCCACTAGATCAGAGAAGTCAGTAAGATCGTAACCATACGGACGCCACCTCTCATTCCAGAAGATTCCCCTTCTAGAAACTTCTTAAACCTCTTTCCTCTTTTGGATCTCAAACACCGCCGCACCCTACCTATATAGCAGCCTGCGAGAATCTCGCAAGCCAACTATAGAGAAGCCTATGGAAATCATGGATTTTTTCACTGTACACTATGGGTAGCCTGCGATGTCCTTCAAAAAAGTAGTTTTGTAGGGGAGGAAAGCAATCACTTTTATTGGGCAAAATATGATTTTGAGGGTCTGATTACATGCTTGTAAAGTCATCATCAGAGTGACCAAAATAATGTGTAATAGAATTCCCCCCAAAGTATGAGGTGGGAACTTGTGACAACCGAAATAATTTATAAAATACGTTTGTGTGTTGGGAAAAACGAACACACTAATCAGGAACCTACAAACAAACAAGTATCTACACAATATGATGTCACATCTGAAGTAGGCATTCACATGTTCATAATACAAATGATTGAACTCATAAGTGTAATTCATAGCCATTAATTATACAGTGTGGATCCATGTCATCAAAATGTTACATAACCACCAGGAATACATTGTTAATCTATGTACGAGAAAAAAATCGTATACAAACATAGCCACGAGACATAAAAAGTAGATCTATGTGTCAATACAAATCAACAATACTCCATCGCAACCTGGACCATGAATGATGAGATCCAGGGTCTTCAAACATGTTGTGTGTAAGTATGAATCTAGCCATGTGATTACAGGTGTCAGAGTTGAACATGGTTAGAAACAACTTGATTACCAGTCATTAATGGAAATCGTTAACAAGTGTGAGGGAAATCACAATTGATGTCAATGACTCCCAAGGTATTGTAGTACAATCCAATGAATGTGAATGAATGAGATGAGGTCGAACATTTGATGGAATCTCTTGATTAGGGACCAATGATGTGAATCCACTATCAAGAGCAAAGAAACCTTACATTAGGGCATGCAGGCTCTAAGGTACTAAATGATTTCTATGTCTCATTCCTAGATAATGAATTGAAGTCAACAGGAAGAGACTTGTCATAGGAGGGCCTTGATGTATCCCCCATCAATGAAATGAAATAAGTAACAGATTTAGGATAGAGTAAAATATGAATATGATATGAAACTAACAAAGGAAAGGCCGACCCCCGGATGGGGTGACAAGTGTCGCGATAGTGCCATGTGGGAATGAGCCAGAACGCATCTTTAATGCATCCACCGGCTCGTATCACCTCGGCCATTAATACGCATGCATCCGAGTAGGAGATATCCTTCGATGAGGCCCCTCGCACGAGTGAAAGGTACCCCTCACCAGAGCACTACCAAGAAGAGTTTAATGGCAAGGTTTAATGTTGTGGATATGACAATTGTGTTGCTAGTGGCATTCATTGTTCGGGTAATGACTTCAAACAACAAATTGCTCCGGGAAGCCTATGTTTCATAGACAAACCAGAGCTGTGGTAGCCTCTCCCCTATTTCTCTGGCTCAGTGTCCGCACTCGGAAACCCCGCCTCTCCTCCGCAACAATCTGACAAACATAGGTAGCATTCCGATTTGGCACAGGGATCCCGTCATGCCCCGAGTTCGAGGGAGATCGCGATGAAGAGCGTCCTGGTATGCGGCGGAGTCTCAGCGTAAACAAAAGAAGAAATTCGAGAGAGCTATGGCGATAGTAGCCCGACGATGAAAGACCAGACCACGTACGCCTCCAATGGTGTACGTGCAAGAGGTCATACCAGAAAGCGGTCTGCCAAGCCCTCCTGGGCACACCTTGTTCATGGTACCAGAGAACTGGAACTCGAGCACAAGCTTTGGCTCCCATGGCATTTATCAGGCTGCAAGAAAGATGCCCGACCCCTCCACAGCCACCGCTGAGCAGCCTTATACCCCCTACTACATGGAAGAGGAGGCTCCTCCCGAGCCCACCAAGGAAGTGGAGGATACAGGGCGAGAGTTCCAAAGGCATAGGACACAGGAGGCGGATGCGGCCACCAGCGAGGATTGCAGGGACAACCATCGCCTGGAGAAGCCACCTGCTGCTGATTGGGGATACCTCAATCTCGTTTTTGAAATCAGGAACAAGTTGGATGATCAAATATTCCGCCTGGCACAAATGGATCAGTGGTTGGACATGTTCTTTGCAGCACACTCCAGAGAATCATCAAAAAAGCAATGTCCGACTTGTGCGCGCACCTACATGTTCCCTGCGAAATGGAGGCACTCTGAGGTCTAGGACAAGCAACTCGGCTCAGAGGTTCCCTCATGGCTAAAACTCGACTCTGGTTCTGGTGTTGTTGTTATATTTTCTGTCTTGTGTTAGTTAGTTACCAAGCTATCTTAGAATTAGCTAGAATAACCAGCTTTCATGTTGCGACTATCAGTCCTGGTTTCCTTCGGGCAGGATGTTGCACCGTAAACTCTGTTAATGTTTCCACCTATGCATGCAGTGTGACACATGGACATGGATGCCCAGCTGTCCCGGTTTCCTGCTCATGCGGGGTAGCTGGCATCACTTACAGTCTTGTTTTTTGTATTTTGATTATAGTAATATAACAGGCACCACCCCTTTTTACTTAAAAAAAAAAAGAAAGGAAAGGCCGACATGGTAGGAATTGAAAACTACAGATGGCCAACTCAAGAGAGGTATTATTCAAACTTCTCTTGAACATATGGATGACATGAAGACAGTCTTGGCAGCATTGACTCAAAGATGACCCAATATATAAACTTGTAGAAAGTCAGATGAGAGACAAATGGATTTCCCAACCTAGATTCAAATGATGAAAAAGAGGGTGTCATGTTCAAGAGAAACTCTTTTTTGCCACTATCACGGATATAAAGACACATTTCTTTCCCAAAATTTCCCCCACCATTTATGTTGAGTACCTCTTTATTTTTACACAAGCTTGAGGAGGATAACATATGCTTATAATGTAAGCTCATCCTTCGGACGAGTCCCTCGGAGTATTTTTAATGAAACCTATGAAGGAGTGGTCCGGTCCCATGTGGGTCTTTCGATGTTTGTTTAATGAGTCCAAAGATAGAAAACTCGGGGTTTTTTCATGTTTATAGAGTCTAAAAAACACTTAAAGAGAACTCTCTCATTTCCTTTTTCATAAAATAGTTTGACAGGACTGAAAAAGTGATAAACTATCGCCCATCGAACATTTTATTCAAACACTTTTATGAGCGTGAACAAAACAAGGTCTCTTGACAATATTTTCATTTTTATGGAGTGTGAAAAGAGATTAAATGATACTCCATGTGTGTCGTTTTTCATGTTACCAAGATGAGTATGAAAGGACGACAAAAGTATACTCAGTTGCATTCTCATGAATTTTCGAGCACAAGAACGAACAAAGAGTGAACTCGAGGTTTTACTAAAAATCCCTAAAAACTATTGATATGCATAACAAAGAGAAAACAAATTACGGAACAAACATTCATACTCCGTTAATTAGGACCCTAATCTTCTTCTTGCAAGAAACAAGACACTCATGAGACTATTAGAATTGAGGATTTATAACCAAATACATTTATATAATACAAAATATTATGAAAAAAGGTAAAAAGTGAAATAAAAAAGATAAATCAAGTAAATGCGGATATAAACTAATCTCCCTAGATCCACCTAGATCTAGAAAAAAAAAGGACAGGACATGATGCTTCCCTAAGTTACAATCATTGATCTAAGTGTCAAATAATGAATTGATGACTTACCTTTGAGATCACTTCCTTATATCTTTGTTGTTCTGGCTTCACTCCTGTGTTCTTGTGAAACCAGATCTGCAATGACACAAACCAACCAGAGTGAAAGTAAATATGATATATTCAATCAAAAATTAAACATGTGATCAAGGAGTCATGTAATAAAATTCGAATGATTTTATGGGAAAGAAACATGCCACTGTATTATATTGAATAAAAGTGGAAGATACAACCGAAATGCCTTGATGTTGCAAGTTCCCTTTTAGTGGTCCTTCGTCCCAACACACACATATACTTGTTCTGAGATTTGCATGAAGATGATCTTAAAAATCTTGATGATTGAATGCAGACCTCAAGAATCAACTAAAATAATATTCTTCACACAATCTCCAACCTATTTTTCTAGCAATCCTTTGCTCATCTTTGCTTAATTGTTCTTAACCTTTTTGATGAGAAGCCCATTATTATATAGGATAAGCTAAAGCGGTTAAAGGGATGAGGATGATCCCACCAGATTAGATAAGTCAGTAGGATCATAACCATACAAATGCCACCTCACATTCCAGAAGATTCCCCTTCTAGAAACTTCTTGAACCTCTTTCCTCTTTTGGATTTCAAATGTCGATGCAACCTACCTATATAGCAGCCTATGGAAATCTTGTAGGCCAACTATAGAGAAGCCTACAAAAATCATGGATTCTTCACTGTACACTATGGGTAGCCTGTGATATACTTCTAAAAAGTAGTCTTGCAAGGGAGGAAATAAGTCGCTTTTCTCAAGAAAAAGATGATTTTGAGGGCCTAATTACATGCTTGTAAATTCATCATTAGAGTGACCAAAATAATGTGTAACAAGTGCTAATATTTCTTCACACATAGCTTAAATCATGGCTCTGATACCACTTGACGCAAACCCTTTGCCTCTCCCAGGGTCTTCCCGACATTCCAGTCTAGGATTGATCTAATATGGACTCAAATTGAATCTTAGGGCCACTGTTGAGCCCCAAAACTAGTTAATACAGGCCCCTTTTTTCTCTCTCTATAGGTTCAAGAAAACCCGTGAGAGCTTTCCTTTGGCGCTTTTCCTTTTTTTAAAATTTGAGTAATAGGCGCTAGCTCCCTTCGCTAAGCCCCTTTCCTCATATGACCTCGAGATATGACCCAGGGTTTAACCCAAAATACGCTAAGCCTTCAGTCTTCGAAATTTTATATGCCAAGAACTTATCCAATCTCCTAAAGTGTCTGGTAGCCAAAGCTATGGATCAAGTGCCACGTGCCCTCCTTTAAATTGACGATCAGGGTGTGTTCCATCTTAAAAGATTCAGATGACTCCTGGTCAACTCTCCCTCTGGCTCTTTCTCTTGGAGAACTAAACCTCTAAATACACTATCTTGTGATGTGTGTTTATGGAATTTCAATGGCCACGATTGAGTTTCGCCTTAGAGATTCAGGATTTTGTACTCCTCTACATGGGATTTCCCCCGAAGTGTCTTTCTTTCGAAGCGAGGATATCGTGCTACATGCCCCCTCTGGATCCAATGGTCCATATCTACTTCACTCCTTTGGGATTTCAATGATCTGGCTCCTTGTACACCTTCAAACCTATGAATACATAGAGTGTCGAAGGTCTTAAGGGTTATCCTTCATGCAACTTCCCCAGATCTGACAATTGTCATCTCTCTGGCGATATCTTGCTAGATATCCACCATAGGTTCTTCAAACTCCTCCCTTCAAGGGATTATTGTTTCTATCCCTCCTGAGATTAACTTTTTGAGGTATATGAGACCTTTGTCTCCCCCCTGTGTGCTTCTTTTGAACTTAAAAATGTTCAGACTTAGAATTTTCTAAGTCTTTTCTCCTCGATGTTTATGGTTTCATCTCTCCTAAGATTGTTCCTTTAAGGTTTTAAATCCTTGGTCGTACTCCTTGCATCCTTGGAACCTCTACAACAATAAATTGTTCTCCTCCGGGAAAAAGAGTCTCAGAACAAATCACCCTGTGCACTCCATGCGTGGCCCTGTGATTTCTCTATACTACTGCTATCAAAGATTCAATGTTATCCCTCCTAAGCTTCTCTAAGTTAAACTTAACTATGTCAACACACTCCTTGCAAACAATATGTAGTCCTTGCATGAGCTCTCATAAGGGAAACAATTGAAACTTATTCTAACTCCACAGATTCATGTATTTAACCACAAAATGCATTCATAAGAACAAGAACAAGTATAAACAAAGAATTTAAATGAACATAAATCCTAACATTCATTCAAATAAAAATAGTAACAGCAACACCAAACATTTGGATTACAACTTCTCTGTTCCATCCATTCAAGTGATAATATTCATAGATACAGGTAGTCCTCCACTTTTCCTTCAACAACTTATACAATGTTCTTTGGCTCTCAACAACAATAGCTCTCTCTCTCTCTCATAAATTACAACTATCAAAAATAAGAATTTGGCTTACTTTGGAAAATGATAGAAGCATATATACAAGAGGTGATTCATCGAGCATTTCCCCCCAACAACCAAAATGTTATCCTATCAGGATTTATGAATCCACCTACTAAGGACTAATAATTTAATAACATTTAAAAAGAAGATAAGGGTTGATGCACAACCTCTATACAATACATACTTCACATTAAAGAGATATTGATCTGAGAGGATCTTTGGGGATGACTTCAACCTCCAATCATTAATTACATTTCTTTTCATAAAATTTCAAATTCAAAAAGGTGTGCTATCCTTTGTAGAATCCAAATTAGCTCCATATATGTGTTGGTTGGTGTGTTGTCCTCCGGCCTATCCTCCTCTTTTAATGTTGATGTAGATGCTCCTGCATCATACTATCTCTCATGGGCTAAGCCTTGGCACTCTCTCAAAAAATAAAGTGCACAACATGGTCCCAAATCCGAATTTCTTGTTTGTTCTTCTATGATAGTCGATCAGTTGTTTATTCATGCATGTGATCATAGTGGTGCTCTAGTCAAATATGATGGAATTTAAGCACTGAGCTGCACAATGCATATGTGCATGTGAATCATGATGAAGTGTTGGGGATCCCATGATCTGCCAAATGGTTTTGAAGAGATGTCCTTTTGGTATAAGTTTAACCCTTTTCTGGACCAACTAGACTAATCACGAAAAAGGAAAACTCTAGCCCTAGTGACTAGAAGAGTTCTCCTTGGTATGATTTTATTCTTTTTCAGACCTTGGATACTAAATTTATGAAAAAAATCACTCTAGAGTCTTCTTTTAGTTTTTTTTCAGACTCTCTAAATGTGAAAAACAACTGAGCTTACCTTCTCTGGGATCATAAAAATTCACATGGAAGGAGACTTTTTGTGTCATTTTTTTCTCATTGCATGTCTCATCCTTGCATCTTTGGCCTAATGTTGGGTTCATGCTTCTATTAATGAACCTTTAAAAACATTCATTAGGTTCAAGCCTTGTATCTTTTTTTCCCTTGCGATCTGACACCTTGACCCTTGAAGGAATTTTCCCGAGTTTCCTTATCCATCATATGTCTCCTTTCACTAAACATCAGTATGTTCCATGCACTTGGAACTAGTTTTCTTGTCCACGACACTCATTCCTCCTTTGTAACGTAGCAGTCTTTTATTATATTTCAAGATCGTTAAAAATTTGAGAAATAAAAAAAAATCAAATATTCCAAAAAGAGGTGACGATATATATATTTTATTTTATCGGAAGCAATATAATCTCCCTTGGAAAAAGCACATCCTTCCATTTTTTCTGCAAGTATTGGGATCTAGTATGACCTTAGGAAGTTGTTATTTTTACATAGAGTTTTTTCCTCTTCCGTTTGGTTACTCTTCCAAACATATGGAGATTTTGTGGTACCTCCTGTATCACATAATTATGTCAATAATATATTGCATGATTATGATTATTTTGTCGTGAGTTTTTCCAAGGGAAGTTTTTTCCAACCGGAGTCAACCATTATGTAGTTTACCTCTTGACTTTCATGCATCGGCCATCCCGAGTATCTAGTCAAGTTTAGATTTAGAATCAATGAAGTTCGATACCTATTGCTCAAGATCCCTCCAATATTTCCCCAATGACATGTCGAAGACCTCAGAGTATTTATTCTTACACTCCTATTTTACTCCTACCTGAGTTTTGAAGATATTGAATTTGTTTCTCGATCTATGAAGTTATCATCTCCAGCCACAAGCATTGATGTTTCACGAGGATGAATATCACATTGTATTTGTATATCTTCAGATTATTTTGAGATGTATATCTATTGTGTATTGCTCACGGAAACACTTTGTATTTCCATACACATTATTCATGTAGCCATGATTGTTGTATATATGAAATGGATCTGTAGTGTACTTTATTTGTAGCCATGCTTATTTTATCCCGAGCATGGGTATGCCTGCTTCAGAGAGATCATCATTATTTTGCAGATGACACGCTCACGAACAATCATCTCGAGCTCGCACAACTCTCTTCCTTCCCACTGTGTAAAGATATTATAATGTATTTCAGCCATCGGTTTCTCTTATAACCCTACACATTAGGGGGCATATGTTATAGTCCAAAAATGACACCTCTATGCATCCAATACACTGGCCCATACATTTGCATACTTTTCCAAAAATATTGTTGACGTTTCCTTCTAAAAAAACATTTTTTGGATAATGTGCATGCCCTGCTTCACTAATAGAATGCATACACATGTGATTTGTATGATAGTTATCCCACATACATACACTTTCTACATGCTAAGTATCCCGCGTTTACCTCCAAAAGATGCAAAAAATATAAAATTACATGTAGTTTTGTGCAGTTTACGGGTATGGAGGGTTTCCTAACCATTCTAACCCTTGTAGCTTGTCCCCCCCAAAAAAACCATTTTTTTCTCATATAAAAGAGGTATTGGGGAGTCATTTACACATATGAACAAGAGAATAAGAAAAACTTTCCAAAATCCTTTCCCTCTCATTGCCCAAGTTTTGCATCTTGCTCTGAGTTTTAGCCTCAACTTTCCCTCTCAGCCTTTCTCCCTATGCAACCCTTCCTTCTTCCCTTGATGGCATGTTGGTTGTGAAAATTTTATGTGGGATTGATGCACTTGGAGCCACGACAGAGGAGCCCAGACCTAGCTTGTAGAGCATTTTTCGCAAGTAAGGGTTGTAACCTTTCATATTGACTTTGAATAAAAGAGATTTTCTTTGTCCCAAAACCCTCTCTGTACATGTTCTTGTCTATTTTAATCATTTAAATTTATATTTATGCTTTTAAGTGATTACTAGAGATTGCATATGTTATTATGTTGTATTCTTAACCCCTTGGAGGTCAACTTTGGGAGGATATTTGTGATCTAAGAGACAATAGCGAGTGGAAGAGGTCTACATCAACCATAAGGATTCAAGGTGCACTCATTAACCTTCTATTTTATCTTTTTCTTATCACTTAGTCTAGATTTTTTTGGGGTAGATTAGAGATAAGTTATTATTTTAAGGGAGTTATCTCTCTTCCTATTCCTTAGACCTACTTTAGGGGGGATTTCCCCATAGCAGACCTCACCCGAGTATTCTTGACTAGTTAATAATTACCCTAGATATAAAAAAACAAAAAAAAGAGGAAGGATAAAGGCTCAAGGTAATGACTTTAATATGTGGCAAGGATTGGGGGGGTGAGGGTAGATTAGTAGGAGCTAAAGTTTATTGTTTTCAGAAAACCCCTTAAAAAATTGTACATATAAATAAAATAAAGGTAATGTGTAATGATCCAAATGATTAAAATATCAAAATAAAACAGAAGTACACACCATGTATATAATGTGAGCATGGATCAAAACTCCAAGATAGATAAGTTATACAATAAATCCTTAAAGAATAGGAAAACCTCCTCTAAATACCCAATTACATTCATACCTCACTATTCCCATGTTCTCAATAATGAATACATTATCTCTATATATACCTATTAAAACCTACACATGAGGCCCCTTTAGTATGAATGTGGAGAAAAACTCCAATATAGATAAGTTATACAATAACTCCTTAAATAATAGGAGAACCTCCTCCAAATACTCAATTAAATTCATACCTCACTATTCCCATGTCCTCAATAATGAATACATGATCTCTATATATACCTATTCACACCTACACATGAGGCCCCTTTACTATTAGGTCAACCTTGTTACATATATATTTACACATTAAATGTACATTAATCCCCATATATTCCCCCCTTAGGGTCATATAATACACATTTAACCCTATATATGCCCCCCTTGGGTCATAACATAGTACCCTCTTAAAAAATATTTGTCCTCAAAGCTTTGCAATTAAAGGATTCACATGTGATGAAACCAAGTAATATGATTTTCTTATGTTACTTCTTTCTTCTTTCCATTTATGATTATTCATCCATCCAAAATAAATTATTTTTGGATGTAATCCTTGGTGACCAATTGTTGCATAATTTTCTTTCCCTTGATTCCATGTATTTTTATTGAAGCTTCTCCAATTTGTAGTAAATGTTGGTCTATGATACTATCTTGTTGAATACTGGTTTTTTGATTCCTTGTTCCATGAATATTAAAAAGTACACTACAACAAATCCATGTGATATTCTCCCTTTTTTGCTTCCAAAGATTGTTTTAGTTTATTTTTCTCCAATTTTTTGAAAACATCGGTGTTATTTATCAGGAGGGTGCTATTTCTAGAATATTTTGCATCGACCAAAACATGTAGGCATTAAATTAGGTGATAATAGTGTCGGAAATAACATCGGATTTAGCGTCAGTAATAGAGACGAATTTAGCGTTAGATTTAGTGCTGAAAATAACACAGTATATAGCATCAGATGTTCTTAAATAGTTAATTAGTCGAGGTGTTGGGTTTTAAGTGGATAGAGGCTTTGAGGATTATGGGATTTAGGTATTTGGGGTATAGGGATTAAGGGTTACTTGATTAGGGGTTAAGGGATTAAGGGTCAAGAGCTAAGGGATTTAACGTTTATGAGTTAGGTAGTTTAATGGTTAATGGCTTATGGATTATGGGATAGGGGATTAATTTTTAAGTGCTTAGGGCATAGGGGTTTATGGATTAATAGATTAGGTATTAGGTTATAAGTGTTTAAGGTTCAATGGATTAGGGGTTAGGGGATTTAGGTATTTTTTTTTAATGGATTAGTGATTAACTAAGGTTGAGGGCTTAAGAGTTTAGGGATTAAGGATTAAGGATTTAAGGGTCAATGGCTTAGGGGTTGGGGGATTTAGGGATTTGTCGAAAATATCTTGAAATTTCATGGAATGTCTTCCAACACACCCATCACCAATGTCATCCTCTGATGGCACACAGTGAGAAATAAATGGGGCCTATTATCCCCTATCCTAGGGATAACTAAGGAGATCATGTCTCATTGCCCACAAGTCTTAGACATGGAATGCAGAGATCTAGACAACTTGAGCTTGGCCCTGGAGGACCCATATATTCTTGAGTGCAACCCATCTATCAACATAAGCAACATCCATCCCACCAGACTGGTCCTGCAGTAGTAGTAGGTATTTCTCCATGAGGTAATGAGTCTTAGTATCATGGTATGTGTCACTCTGATTTTCAAAGAATTTGAATATGTTTCACTGAACTCTCCTTCATTTCATAATGTTTTCTTGGAGATTATGCTCTTTAAATTGTTCATGCCTGGAAGGGTGAAAAAATTCCCTAGTAAGTTGGTTCCCCTTTAGGATGAGTTTCCATTGGGTGGGTCTATGAAAGGTCATAGTCCATTCCTTCCATACTTACCAATTTTCATTGTTATTCCTCTCATCTTCCCCTGCCTTGGCTCAGGAACTGGGTTTTCCACACTAGGAAGGGTTGTACCTTTCCTTGTGGGAAGAAGGGGCTAAAGGAACAAAAGGTAAAATTAGTTGGAAAGAGTTAAAATCCAAAGTGAAACATTTTAGATGTTTCTCCCAGGGATTCTCGAGACAAAAATAAAAGGATTCTCAGTAAGAAAAGGGGACCCATAAGATTAAAAAAAACTCAAGGAACTAGTTGTTGGATGGGAGGTCTCATCATGAGCCAACCTATAAGGTCCATATACATGTAGTAGTGTGACAGTACCACCTATCTGGTCACCAAACCAGGGTAGTGGCTCATGGTGGCATAGCCAAGAGAAAGGGGGTCTCATCACGAGCCAAACTTCTCATTTCTGTGAAATGCTTGTGGATAATGTTGTCACCTCTAGTCACCATGCCAGGATAGTGTCCCCCATCATATCCCTTGAAAAGGAAAAAGACAAAAATAAATACGAATAATAATAAAAGGAATTGAATGGGATAGGAAACAATGGAATCCATGATAAGGTGCAGCTCTCTCTCTACAAAGGCATCCACAGGAAAGACCTACATTTCCCTGTTATCACTGCACCCTCTACCCAAAACATTCCCCTACACCATTTCACACACTTACATGACCTATATTTACTATCACCTGGGAAACACCGCAAACTTGAGGAGGATTTGTTGGCGTAGAATTGATGAGACTAGGGTCCTTCTTAGGTTTTGAACAAAAGGTATCGAAGTAGTATAGAGCGCTAGAATTTCATCTTCCTTGAAGGGAAGAATTCTCACCTGAAGTGCAACAAAGACAAGGAAAATAGGGAAGGGTAAGAAGAATGCTTAGAGAAATCCATACAATCTCATGATCTCTGTTAGTCTTGTGCAAGATAGATTAAACCTAGAACTGCCTGAACATTCCTAACTCAGATTAAAGAAAACAAAGTTGTGTTGCATTCATAAAGAAACTATATCCAGTCAAGAAGATCTGAAATAAAGACAATATGAAGCAACATTCAAGATAATCTGAAGCTAAATAGACACAATAATTTCAAAATTTGGGTCTCTCTTTGTATTAACTTCATATGGTTCTTCTCAATTACATAATTCTACTCAGTTACAGACACAGCTCGGTCATGCCAGAGATTAACAACAAAACGCTATACTATTTAGAGAAAAGGTTATCCCAACCCTTTCTCTTTCAACATTACAATAGGACATGACACTATTACAGCCTTCATCTTGCTCCAAAACCCAGACTCTATAACTCTAGCTAACATTTACCCAAAATGGACAATAACATAGAACTATCTGAATTACATATCCATTTGAACAACCATATGAAGATCAACAACAACAACATTTTTACAATAATATTCAAAATGTATGTATAAGCCAATTGGGATCTTTGGGTTTGAGACTTCAAATGCTTTCATGTTCTTGTTTTGTTGTAACTTTTTTCTCCATGCAGGTGTTGCGTTGTCCTTCTAGCCATTTTCGGTTTGTTTCTTTGTTCTGTTGTGCAGATCCTTTGCGACTTGTGCAACTTCTGTTTGACAAAAAATTGGATTGTAGCATTCCTTGCACAAGTTCTAACAACACAAACGAAAGGCCCAAAAGGCTCTGACCAAAATCCTTGACTTATCCTCGAGTCAAGTCCTTGGTTCTTTTGTGGTCTCTGGATTTGGTTGTTGCTTTCCTTTTCCTCCTGTATCTACTTTTCTCCTATTTTATGTTTGAATTATTTCCTTTTATTCTTCTTCAAACGAAGGGCACAACTCCGGGGCCAATTCCAAGGCTCTCTTCCTTACTCCTTGGAAATTGACAACTTTATCCTACCACCTCATGGCAAGGAGAGAAGCTTCAACCACGAACTGTTGAGTCGTGTCTGTAATGCATCCCTTAGGCTTGGACATGACCATAGAGTTCCACTCTGATTCAAATGTATAATATACCTGATGCATCTGCAGATAGTCTATCTAAATGAAAGGTCGAAACTCCCTTAGCTCTTTCTTAGCAACTGACTTTTCTTCAAATAAATCATTTAGCTCGTTGTCTTCTTGTTGGATATGGTCAAATTTCTCTTGCTTCTCCAGTGTATCCATGGTGATGGGAAATTTCTCATTGAAAGAATGGATCTTCATGTGCAAGTCCTCTAGAGTCTAGTTGCGTCATGAAATAATACACATCTAGTTGCTAACTTCTCGAAATATCTTCGTGCATTCTACAATTCGTTTGTGTAAGGCTTCTCTTGTGTTATTTCATTCGAGAATGACTCTTTCCATTTTCTCTTGAAGTTTCTGGGGTTTTTTTTCTACTTCCTGTTGACTCTCCTGCACATTTGCTTCAAGTTTCTTTGTGCAAATGATCAGCTCTGACCATGCTACCCGAAGTAGCTTGATCTGCTACACAGGCTCACCTACTGCACTAGATTTGGGAAATTGGGGCGATTTCCTTTGGATTATTGGCTAGTATTCTATAATATTTTCGTAGACCCTTTCCATTTTCTTATCTTCCTCAATCTTTGCATACTCCTCCTGCAAAACGCTTTGAAAAACTCTACTTCTCATTTGACCTACTGGAGCCTATGCTCTAGTTGATCAGTTGAGGCTCTGATCATCCTTATTAACTATGTTGATGACCATTGAGTGAGGTCACTAGAAGAAGTAGGGGCCTCCTTGGGTACTCAGACCTGCATTGGGAGTCCACTATTCATTGAGTGTTCCAATGGTGTCTCCACCTCTTCCTCCCCTGTAGATGGACCTTGCAACTATTGCGCAAGTCTCATCCTTGCCATTGATGGAAGGAATGGGTGTTAG
Source organism: Picea engelmannii (assembly GCA_009831015.1). Lineage (NCBI taxonomy): Eukaryota > Viridiplantae > Streptophyta > Pinopsida > Pinales > Pinaceae > Picea > Picea engelmannii. The sequence continues at coordinate 235,978 of ML794396.1, forward strand.
GATATTTAGACACTTAGTATTTAGTTAAGATCTACTTGGTCTAATGTGTCATAAGGTAAAAGTGTGTTTCTTAGAGTGTTTCTTTAGTATGCATTAGTATGCATTTGTAGTTAGGAAATCTGACGGTCACGATATGTTCTCGACATAGAGTGATCCGATGGTTCATTCACTCCTCGATCTTAATGGCCATTGATCCATGTATTAACACCCAATTGGTCCATGATCTCTATTTAAAGAGAATGGAGGGTCATTTTTCGATGATGGAGTGTGAGAAAATCTCCTTTAAAATCTCTTTGTAATCTTTTTATTTTGCATTAATAAACTGCTCCAAGTGGTCGTGTTGGCTGGGGTCGTGGATGTTTCCCCATAGGGGTTTTACCACATGAAAACATCGGTGTATTGATCTTTGATCTATTTATGTGAGTGGTTACTGAAAGTTTTCATCCTCTATTGGAATACCTGTGTTGTCAAACATGGTATCAGAGTTTGTTTGAAGACCCACTCTTGTTCTAGATCAAGATCATGAAGCCAAGTTGTCTCATCTCCATTTTCTATAATTTTCATACATTTCTAGGCTGAGAGGAATGTTCCATTGTTTCCATAGCACTTGTTTCATTCAAGAACAGTTTTCATTTCACTTAAAAAGGTTTCTGTTTTCCCAAGATACAACCATTATAGTCGTATCTAGAGGTATAAAGCTTGAATACACATTTTTAAAATTTTTGCAGAGTAGTATTTTGGTTTTGTATTATTCATTTATGGGTTGCTACTCTTTTAGATCTGTGTATTCTCTTTACCCCATGCCCTGTGCAATCTTGGAAAATAAAAAATAGATAGGAAAATGTGCATCTTTTGGGTAAGCTAACCGATATCTAACCCTTGTTGTCATCGAGAAGCAAAATTTTTTTCTTGTGTGAAAAGAGTTTTTTTTTAGCACGCTCTCCAAGGCCGTCATCAACAACAACAAAAAAAACAACAAAAATCCTCCTTCTGAACATTACAATATGTTTTTATAGACCATTTGGTTAAAGGTTGCCTTATTAAGTAAGAGGTCTTGAGTTCAAGTCTCTTTTTTGTTACCTTTTTTGAAAAAGTTCATGCTAAAATTGTAAAGTGTATTTCACTTCAAGTATAAAAGTGAATCACTATAATTAGCTTTAGTATTTTATTTTAGAGTTATTTATTTTGCATGGAGATTTTCTGTTATAAAGTAACTTCATTGTGAAAGTGATCCCCACTTATCTTTATAAAAGTGGGTCACTTCATAAAGAAACTTACACTATCACGTGGTCATTTGGTTACTGTTTATGCCTTTTTAAAAAAAGGCATAACTCTCACATTCAAAGTTTGTTTTCAGTGTCATTTTTTTTAAACCGCATAAATTTTCAATCTCCTTCCATCCAGATCATTAGTTTCAGTTTTAAATCCATATTATCTGCATATTTAATATGGATTCTACAAGTATTTTTTTTCTTACCAGCACCAACTACTTCCAATGGAAATCTCATATGGAATATTTATTAAGAAGTAAAGGATTGTACCGGATTACCTTAGGAAAGGAAAAAGAACCCATTGATGATGATAAGAAATCCAAATGGGATAATAGGAGTGACAAATCATGTGAAATATTCATAATTTCCATCTCTCCTGATTTAAGGTTCCACCTTAAAGAAATTGATGACCGCGAAGAAGCTTGGGAAAAGATTGAATCTGTGTTTGGTAAACTCAATATTATTCGAGCACAACAATTCAAAAATCAAGTACTGACCTTGAGTCCAAGTGATTTTTCTTGCCTTGGAGACTATCCAACTAAGTTTAAAACACTCATAATTTTATGTGAAGAATGTAACATAATAATGGAGGAAGAGCATTGCATCTATCTTATTCTTTCTAAGCTAGGTAGTGAATATTTTTTTCTTATATATATCTTTTATGCCATGAGAGAGGCTCTAGGGAAATATTATCAAAAACCCATTCTTGAGTCCTTTTGTGTTTCTTTGATTAGAGAGGAAAATAAGCTTGTACAACTTGGAGTGATCAACACTACAGGTACCTCCAACAAATCCTTATTTGCCCAACAGAAAGATAAACCCAAGTATCCCAAGAAAAAACATCCTCGCTACAACAACAAGTGGCATAAGGGTCCCAAACCTGCTCAGACAACTGAAGCTCCTAATGATGACAAAGGAGAAAAATATAAAAATAAGAAGACTAACAGACATTGTAACTTTTGTGATAAAGATGGTCATGATGAGTCTGAATGTTTCAAGAAGATAACGTCTTTAGAAGCAACGATGAAGAATCCAAACATCAGTATTTATTCTACTTCTTCTTCTTCTTCTCATGGACATGTACTTTTCACTTCTAGTTTCTCCTTCAACGCGACTTCTACTTCTTCTTCTTATGAGTGGATTATTGATTTAGGAGCATCTTATCATATGGCTAAGGATAAACCCATATTTTCTCCTCTAAATGAATGTAACACCAAGAAAATATTTGTTGGTGATGATAGATCTCTTAGTGTTGTTGGATCTAGAATAGTTCAAGTAGATAATGGTCATTTCAATGATGTATTATGTGTTCCAAGTATTTCTTGTAACATTCTACCAGTATATCAAATTACTCATTCAGGTGAAGGTAAAACCATAGAGTTTTCACCTCACCAAGTTGTAATCAAGGATCTAAAAGATCATAAGCATGTTCTTGCAACTGAAATTTCTGATGATATTACCAGGTTGTATAGGTTTGACAACTTTGGGTCATCATCTTTTTCATTAGTTTTTGTTGCTCACAGTGATGACTTGAGAAAAATTTGGCATGAGCATATTGGTCATCTAAACTATCGCTCATTGCAACAACTATGTAATCAACAGATGGTGACTGGTCTTCCTCTTGTTTCATGCAGAGATGGTGTTTGTGCCGGTTGTGTTCTCGACAAACATCATCGGGACAGTTTTGACAAATGTGCCTCTTGGAACGCTTCAGGCCCTTTGCAACTTGTTCACAGTGATTTGTGTGGTCCATTTTCTTCTCCTTCTTTTTATGGGTACACGTATTTCTTAAATTTAATTGATTATTTTTCCAGACGTACTTGGGTTTAATTCTTAAAAATTAAGAGCAAATTGTTTGACAAGTTTTTGGCCTACAAGGGCCTTGTAGAAAAAAAATCTAGACATCAAATTCAAAATTTAAGAACATATAATGGAGGCAAATATGTGAGCAATAATTTTACAAGTTACTGCACTACACAGGGCATCCAAATGCAACACATTATTCCATATACACCACAACAAAATGGTGTTGCTGAGAGAAAGAACCACACATTAAAATAAATGGATAATTGTATGATCCAATCTAAGGGATTAAGTATAAAGTGTTGGGTGGAAAAAATCAATTGTGAAATTACATAGTCAATCACAGTCCCACAAAGTCTCTTAAAAATATAACACCGGAATAAGATTGGACTAAACTTAAACCAGATGTAAGTCACTTCCATGTATTTGGCAGTATAGCACGGGCTCACATTCCTGATGAGAAAAGGAAAGAATTGCATCCTAAAAGTGAGAAGTGTATATTTGTTGGTTATTCTGAATATGTCAAAGGTTATAGACTTCTTCAACCACATTGTAATGAAATTATTATTAGAAGAGATGTTAAATTTGATGAAAATCTCTTTTTTTGTGAGCCTAATTCGACAATTGTGCCTTCTTTAGCCTGTGAGACATATTCAATGTTTATGTCTTCTTCTGTTCCTATTCTGGTTTCTTCTTCAGATGATGAAAGTGAGGATGAAAATCCACCTCCACTTGCACACCTTCCTCTAGATGAGTCCTTTGAACCTAAACTCACACCAATTCTACCTCTTCCTAGATGGGTTCGTTCAACACAAGAAGCAACTGGTGGTCTTATCGGTGATCCTTTAGATTAGTGTCGAACACGTTTGCAGTTCCAGTGAGCCTCTTCTCTTTTGGATCAAGTTTCAGAGACTCATGATCTAGAGACATTTGAAAAATCTTCAGGTCATACATATTGGGATACAACAATGATTGAAGAGTATCGTTCTTTAATGGAAAACAATACTTGGGATCTTGTACCTCTTCCAAAAGGAAGAAAAATTATCAGATGTAAATGGGTCTACAGAACTAAGTATGCATTAGATTGAAGTGTTGAAAGACAGAAGGCTCGATTAGTTTCCAAAGGATTTTCCCAAGTTGAAGGAATTGACTATAATGAAACCTTTTCCCCTGTAGCCAAAATGAATTCCATCCCCCTTATTCTTTCCCTTGTTTCCTCACATAAATGGAGGGTCCATCAGATGGATGTTAAATATGCCTTCTTGCATGGAGATTTGAAAGAATAAATATACATGGAACAACCTCTTGGCTATGTCCAGAATGACTCTCGCCTTGTTTGTTTCCTTAAGAAATCTCTTTATGGTCTTAAGGAAGCTCCTCGAGCTTGGTATGCCAAAATGGACAACTTTATTATTGACAACGGATTCTCTAGATTCCATTATGATATTAATGTATATACCAAGAAAGTAGGAATCCATATCATAATCCTTTTCCTTTATGTTGATGACCTTATCCTTACTGGTAGTGACTCAAAACTTTTAATCCATGTGAAAACTAGCCTTAAGAACAAATTTGAAATGACAGGCTTAGGTTTTTTGCACTATTTCCTTGGCTTCCAAGTTTTGCAAACCAATGAAGGAATTTTTATTTCCTAGTGTAAGTATGCTTGTGACCTTATTCGTTGCATTCACATGGATGATTGTAAACCAAATCCTTCCCCCTTCCAGTCTGGAGTCAAGATTATTGCCACCTATACTTCTCCTGAAGTTGATGCCACCCTGTACCGTCAGTTAGTTGGTAGCTTCTTATAATTTACTCATACCTGTCCTGATCTTTCCTTTGTTGTTGGTCTTGTTTCTCGGTATATGCAAACACCCCATGAAAGGAATTGGAAAGAAACTAAAAGGATACTTCACTATGTTTGTGGTATAGTTCAGTTCATGATACATTACAGTTCAGGGGGGACTCCTTTATTGGTTGGTTTCATTGATTCAGATTGGGTTGGTGACCCTGATGATCGGAAGTCTACTACAGGTTATGTTTTCAGCCTTGGTTTAGGACCTGTCACTTGGGCCTGTAAGAAACAACATGCTTTTGCACTTTCTTCAGCAGAAGCAGAGTACTGAGTAATGGTAAATGCAATTCAGGAAGCCTTGTGGCTTAGACAGATCCTTTCATAGTTTGGATTCGAGCAATAGCATATGACCAACATTGGTGCGACAATCAAAGTTCCATCAATCTCGCCAAAGACCCAGTTCAACATCAACAAAAAAAGCACATCGAGATACACATGCTCTTCATCAGAAAACTCATTCATGATCAAGTTATTGAAGTCCTCTTTTTCCCCACAAAAGATCAAGTTGCAGGCATTTTCACGAAGTCTCTTATAGAAGCAAAGTTTTCCAAACTTTGATCTATGTTAGGATTTCATGAAGTTGTCATTAAGGGAGAATAGGCTCTAATTCCTCCTTCCTTATCCTATTGTGTCAACATTGTAAATCCTTCAATCCTATCCCAAGTTGTTATTAAGGGGGGATGTTAATATATTTATATGCTTAGGAGTTAGTTAATATCTACTTGGTATAATGTGTCATTAGGTAAAAGTGTTTTTCTTAGAGTGTTTCTCTAGTATGCATTTGTAGTTAAGAAATCCGACAGTCACGATATGTTCCCAACATAGAGTGATCCGATGGTTCATACTCTCCTCAATCTTAACGTCCATTGATCCATGGCTTACCACCTGATTGATCCATGATCTCTATTTAAAGAGCATGGAGGGTCATTTGTCAATGATCGATTGTGAGAAACTATCTTTTAAAATCTCTCTGTAATATTTTTATTTTTCATTAATAAAATGCTCCAAGTGGCCACATTGGCTAGGGCCATGGATGTTTCCCCGTAGGGGTTTTACCACGTGAAAACATCATATGTTGATCTTTGATCTGGTTATGTGAGTGGTTTCTGAAGGTTTTCGTCCTCTGTTGGAATACCTATGTTTTCGAACAATGCATGAATCTATGTTCTCACCAAGCAGAGTTGCACCAACTGTGTGCACTGTTGTGGGTTCTAGATTACTAGCTCCAGTTTCTCTTCCAACAAAGTTGCACTCTGTCCTAATTTCATTTCAGGTTCCTTCAGAGCCTATGGTACTTCTCCCTATTTCTGGACCATAGTTTTTATGGTTCCACTTCTTTGGACGACACTCTTAACATTGACTGTTGAGAGAGGGCGTTGAGTGTTTGGGACTTGTGGTATTGGCATAATTTAAGTCTCTGTCCAAGGTGGAGTGTCCTGAATTGGAACAAATGGAACAATTTACTGTCTCAAGAATTCAGGGTTCAGGATAGTGAGTTTTGGTACATGCTAGGGAAGTTCGGGGGGATCCAACTGCATGGGATTAGGTTCAATTATTTGGGGTTGGATGGTAATTTCTTGTGATGGCGATTGGGGTTGTCAGGGTGATGGGGGTTGTTCAATGATGATGGTGGTGGATGAAGTGGTATCTGGTTCAGGGTCATTCTATATATCAATTTTTTGGGGGGTCGCTCAAGTGGTTGCTCAAGTATGAGGTGTGGTCAATGAGATTGGCTGAGGATTCAAGATCTTCATCAGGGAGAGCCTTTTCCTAGGTTTCTTGACCAAAGGGTCTCCAATGAAAGAAACATTAAGGATGTCATTGACATATTTACCTGTTAGCATAGCTTTCTTCAGAAGGTGCAGGAACATGGGCAATGTCCTCTTCTTTTGTTCCAAAGGTTCTATCTCATCTTCCTCATTTGAGTACATATGCATCTGGACATCTTGAGTTTTCTCCTCTGGGGCCGAGCTTGACCCTAATCCTTCTTCCTATCCCTTTTCTTCAAGAGATCCACAGGTAGAAGGTAGTGCATCCCCAACTTGTGAAGGTTTCATTTCACTTCTGGCCATGACATTACTTCCTTGTCAAAGGCCTCCTCATCTAGGTAGAACGACAGCATCCGCGAGTGAAATTATTCATATTTGACATGCCTAGGCCAAAAAAAGGTATGGTGGCAATTCAACCTGAATGCAATATTCCTCATGTTCAAGTTGAGCAGCTCCTATGGTACATACAACCTATGAGTTGCATATAGTAGGTGGTTGTACCACTTCAAGAACATTTTGTTTTCAAACGTTGTTTTCTTCAAGTTTGACCTTGAGTGCCAAGGCTCTAACATATTTTCTAATCAACCTTTATCTGTTGGTGATAGTGGTCTTTCTAAGGGTGGTGGCGACTTCAGCAGGTATCCATAGGTGAATGTGCCTCCCTTCTCCTAAGCTTCCCCACATGCTACTAGGATTTCTTCAAGTAGGTAGCTACACCAATTGAATATCGCTCCATTGGCACAAAAATATGCTACTAACAGGGCATCCAGCGTGCACTCGCCCTTATAATAAGACCTCATTGCCTTACTAGAAATCACATAGCAAGTTGTTCTAACCGTCTCTAGTAAAATGGATTCAATACTGGTTGTGCGCCCCCCTCTTTGAGTATGAAATATTTCATACAGACTGGGTTCTCCCTTTTTCTTCCCATGTTTATTTGGGACTTGGAACCCTTTTGACACATAGTCACCTTCAATGGATAGTCCTATGAGTTGATGGATATCATCTACATGAATTAGATATCGTCGATCAAGCCATAGGCTCTTATCATGCACCCGATTGATAAGGAATTTGGTACACCGCGCAACCTCACTAGTAGTGTCAAAAAATGAAAAGTCTCAGAGATTCATGATGATGGAGTTGAAGAGGTTGATAAACTCTTGCTTCGACATGAACTGTATCCCTCCCATATCATCTAGATCCACATTCTAGAACATTTCAATGTTCATCTGTGGGAATAATACCTATTCTATCAGGTTGAGGTCGAGGAGCTTCACTTGCTCAAACTTTCCTTTGAGGTCACCCATGACCTCAACCTAGGGATCACACAACTCATCAAGAACTACTTCTTTGGATACTGAAATCTGGCTTCTTGTAGCTCTCAGAATCATTGATCTGGACTACTAAGAGACTTAAACTGACTGTATTGGGCTTCAGAGTCATGACTGAGAGAATTTTGCAAGTTCTACGACAGTTTAGAAATATCAAACACAAAATAGAAAACAATAAGTCTTATGCTGAGTTCGCACAACCTTATATTCAGGCTAGCTGGCAGGCTCAGTCATTCCTCCTAAGGCCACTCATGACTAATCCTATAGAAACAAACTGGAGCTGATTTGTTCGACATGACTGTTTAACGGGGTAAATCTATCGAGTGATTCTAGCATTTACTAAACAAGTGGACAGGGACATGGCTAGCCTTAGGCCTTACCATTTGAACGATTGAGAATCTTGTCATGAATACCAAGGGAATATTCACGTATCACAACTTTATGGTTTAACATAGTTCTGATGGGTTACTGTAGCAATAATAAAGGCTATAACTATTGGGTATGTGTTATATTATTTTCATGTGTGTGTGTGGGCACGTCAAATTCGACAACTGTGTATGACAATCCCAGATTAAGGGATTAGGGTTTTGGTAACTACTGAATACCTAAAACATTGTATATATTGTATGGTGAATGGTGAAATTAATACAATGAAGAGTTGAAAGGTGTAGCACCAAGGAAGGTTGGTTTTCTCTCGGTTAAGGGTTTCCAGCATAAATCTTTGTGTACTATGTGTATGAGACATTGATTAATTTATGTTTTTCTTAAGAATCTGTATGAATTTCTTTACTTCATGGGTTTAAAACTTACATGTGGTATTAGATCTCATTTTTGGCTTTATTGGGATGCCTTTGATGCAGAGGGTTTGGCTCGGTCTTGATAGATCAAGTTTATCTTGGGTATGTCATAAATCTGGGTTCAGTGGGAGATTTTGCAGTGGTGATTCGAGTGTAGAAATAGGAATGGTGAGCTCTTCTAGAATCGAGATAGAGAATTTCAATGATAAAAACGTTGAGCTATGGAAGCTCAATATGGAGGACCTTCTTGTAGACAAATAACAATGGATTGTTGTGGATATTGGTACACAACCTACTGGTACACAATCTATTGGCACATAGTCTACTAGTACACAACCTACTAGTACACAAACTAATGGTACACCACCTACTAGTATGTCGAAGGAAGATTGGGAGAAGTTGGATAGAAGAGAAAGGAGTACTATTCGACTTTGCCTGAAGATTCGATGTTGTTGAATGTCTTGGGAGAATCTACAAGCAAAGAACTATGGGATAATTTAGGGAATTTTTATCAATCAAAGTCCTTGGTAAATAAGTTGTTTCTTCAAAAGAAGTTGTATCATCTTAGGATGGAAGATATAGATTCTATGAAAGAACATCTAAATGCATTTAATACTTTGGTAATTTAACTGGTATATATTAATATTACGATTTCATAAGAAGATAAGTGTATTAATTTTTTATGTTTTTTTCCAAACTGTTGGGATAATATGGTTGTAGCAATTGGTAGTACCACTCAATCTACATTGAAGTATGAGGATGTAGTTGCATCCTTGTTATTTGAAGAGATGAGGTAGAAAAACATGGATAGTCAGAGCACATATGTTTTATTTATAGGAGCTCATACCCAAGACACGAATCCTGGTAAGTCTTCGGGGGAGATATCTAAATCTACAGATAGATCTAAGTCTCTAGGAAAATCTTTGAGGAAATGCTGGAATTTTGGTAAAAAAGGGAATTATAAGAAAGATTTCAAGTCTAAGAAGGTTGATAAACCAATTAATGGATCTGATAATACCTCTTCCATAGAGGTGAAAACCTCCACTAAAGAAGGAGGTTATGTTTACTTGGCATCTACAAGTACACATGCAGACTGTGGTGTATGGTTAATCGACTTAGGTGCGTTATATCATATGACTCCTCACAGGGAGTGGTTCTATGAATATGAAAAATATGATGGTGGTGATGTATTCCTATGCGATGACTCGACAACCAAAATCATGGGACATGGAAGGGTTAAGTTGTTTCTAAAATATGGAAGGATTAGAACTCTCCCTAGGGTTCTACACATTCCAAAACTAGCTAGGAGCCTAATATCTGTAAGCAAGTTGGATGATGCAGGAGTGGATATTGTATTGGGAAAGGGAACTTGCAAGATGGTATGAGGAGAAATGGTGTTGATGAGGGGAGTTCGGTGTGGAACTCTATACAAGTTGTTGGGAAGAACTTATACTAATGGGTATAACAATTCTATTGTCCCTAAGCAAAGAAATAAAAAAGACAAGACCAATAATGTCCCTGGAAATAAGACCATGTTATGGCATCAAAGACTGGGGCATATAGGAGAAAAGAGTCTTTGAACACTACATGGTAAAAGTATGGTTGAAGGTATGTCTAATTTCACTCTGTATTAACATTTCTATGAAAATTTCATATATGGTAAACAAAATCGAGTAAGATTCCCATCTGGTGCGACAAGATCAAAGGGGATATTAGAGTTGATACACAGTGATGTGTTTAGACTTGTGCATGTTCCATCACTAGGTAAATCTGTGTATTATGTTTCATTCATTGATGATTTCTCAAGGAACACATGGATGTATTTTCTTAGAAATAAATCTAAGGTATTTGATAAATTTAAAGAGTTTAAGGCTCTGGTAGAAAATTAGACAGAGAAGAAAATAAAGGTATTGAGGACAAATAATGGTGGAGAATTATACGGAAATGAATTCAAAGAATTATGTAAGAAGTGTGGTATAGAAAGACCAAAGACTACTCCATACACACCTAAGCAGAATGGAGCTGCAGAAAGGATGAACAAGACATTGATGGAAAAATCAAGGAGCATGCTTAGTGGTGTTGAATTAGGACAGGAATTATGGGCAGAGGCAGTAGGTACAACATGTTACCTAGTCAATCGATCACCCTCATCAGTGTTGGATGATAAAAATCCACACGAGGTATGGTCTGGTAAGGAACCCTCTCTTGAACATATCAGGGTGTTTGGGTATGATGCTTATGTACATCTTCCAAAGGAACATAGGATTAAGTTGGATAATAAAGTGAAGAAGTATATATTTATGGGTTACAAAGATGGTGTGAAAGGTTATAAGCTTTGGAACCCATAAACTAAAAATATTGTTTACAGTCGAGATGTTTTTTTTAGAGAGGTGAAAGATTTTTGCAAACAAGAACACCTACCAAGGCAAGAGGAACTTGAGAAAATAGAATTTGAGTTGGATGATGCAAAATATTAATCATCTGAAGAAGATGAAGTAGAAGAAGAAGAACCTCATACCCCAGTATGGATGATATCAGTGAGGGAAAGAAGGAAACCAAAAAGGTATATTCCACCTGATTTTCATTCTAAATTTTCTTTATCTATTACTGATGATGATCCCATAACTGTCAGGGAAGAAGTGAATTCAGAGGATAGTAAAATATGGAAGAAGGCCATGGTTGAAGAAATGGATTCCTTGGATAAGAATGAGGCATGGGATATAGTTGAGTTTCCAACTGGAAGAAAATATGTTGGTAGAAAATGGTTTTTTAAGAAGAAGTTTAATGCAGAAGGAAGAGTGGAGAAATACAAAGCTCGGTTAGTAGAAAAAGGTTATTCCCAGGTAGAGGGAATTGAATTTGGTAATATTTTTTCTCTTGTTTCCATGTTAACTTCTAATAGATTTATTTTATCTATTGGTGTTACTTTTGATCTTGAAGTGGAACAGATGGATGTGAAGACAACATTCATACATGGGGATCTGGAAGAAGAAATCTACATGAAGCAGCCAAAAGGATTTGTAGTGAAGGGAAAGAAAGAGCTGGTATATAAGATAAAGAAGTCACTATATGGTTTGAAGAAATCACCTAGGATGTGGTACCAAAAGTTTGACACATACATACTTGGATTGGGATTTGTTAGAAGCAGGGCTAATCACTATGTATATTCCAAACAGGTTGGTAATCACTTCATTTATGTAGTGTTGTATGTTGATGGCATGTTGTTGGTAGGAAATAACATGGATGTTATCAAGGAGGTGAAATCGCAGCTATCCCCCAAATTTGACATGAAGGATCTTGGTGTTGCTAACTTCATTCTGGGAATGGAGATTAAAAGAGATCGTGCAAA
>ML794396.1:248252-268728 GCA_009831015.1 Picea engelmannii
TATGTTGATGGCATGTTGTTGGTAGGAAATAACATGGATGTTATCAAGGAGGTGAAATCGCAGCTATCCCCCAAATTTGACATGAAGGATCTTGGTGTTGCTAACTTCATTCTGGGAATGGAGATTAAAAGAGATCGTGCAAAAATGAAACTCTGGTTGAATCAGAGAAAATATGTTGACACGATATTGTATAGATTTAATATGCATGGAAGTAAATCGGTCAAGGTTCTTATTCCTATAGGTGTAAATTTATTTACAGATCAGTGTCCCAAGACATAGGAAGAAGAAGATGACATGTCATATGTTTTGTATGCTAGTGCAATTGGCAGTTTGATGTATACAATGGTTTGTACTATATTGTACATTGCACATGCAGTGGGATTTTTGAGAAGGTATATGTCAAAACCAAGGAAGGAGCATTGGATGATAGTAAAGAGGGTCTTCAGGTATTTTTGTGGCACTACCAATTATGGATTGTTCTACCAAGGAAGACCAAGATTGGACAGAGTGGTGTACATACATGGTTTTGTTGATGTAGACTAGGCTAGAGATTTGTATCGCAAAAGATCTACAAGTGGGTATCTTTTTAACCTATTTGGAGGAGAAATCAGTTGGATGAGCAAAAGATAGGCTATAGTGGCACTCTCCACTACATAAGTTGAATACATGGCAGCCACTCATGCAAGAAAGGAAGCAATATGGTTATAGAGATTTTGTTCAGGTATTGGGTTTGTACAAAAAGTAGTGAGATTAGATTGTGACAGTCAAAGTGCAATCTTCCTGGCAAAGAACCCTGATTATCATTCAAAGAAAAATCATATTGATTTTCAATATCACTTTGTGAGAGACATGGTTTAAGAAAATAAGTTGTTGCTGGAAAAGGTTGACACTTTGAAGAATGTTGCAGATTCATTGAAAAAGTCTGTGAGCACAGAGAAGTGCTCTTGGTGTAGAGTAAAAATGGGCATTGCTACCCTTGATTATTGACTATGTAATCATATGAACCCATATATGCAAAGAAAAAAAAAAGTGGGAGATTGTTGGGTATGTTTTATATTCTTTGCATGTGTGTGGGGGGGCATTAGATTTGAAAACTGCATCTAATGATCCCAACTTCGTTTTCCCTTTGTGTGATGTGCATCGGGCGCTTTCCAGGGGGGGGGGGGGGGGGGAGTTTCCCCCCCTTCCTGGTTACGTGCAACATTTAGCTCTGGGTGGTAGGCCGGAGCTGACAGGGTTTGGGGCAGTGCCCCGAAACCTTGTTTTGGGTGTTTTTTCTATTTTAGCGGATTTTGATATTTTTAGTGGTTTTCTAAATTAATACCGGATTAAGGGATTAGGTTTTTGGTAGCTACTAAATATCTAAAATGTTGTATATATTTTATGGTGAATGGTGAAATTAATAAAATGAAGAGTTGAAAGGTGAAACACCAAGGAAATCTAGTTTTCTCCCGGTTAAGGGTTTCTAGCATAAATATTTGTGTACTATGTGTATGAGCCATTGATTAATTTATGTTTTTCTTAAGAATCTATATGCATTTATTTAATTCACATGTTTAAAAATTACAATAACTGGATAGTGTGCGTATAGCACATGGACTGAGATTTTTTTTGGATTCTCTCTTCCTATGACCACAATGGGGTCCCCATCATATTTAATGACTAAATTTAATGTACTCGTGGCTCTTTTGATCTGGTGTTGTTGAGTAATTAGTTCTGCACCAAAGTAATGATTATACTAAAAAAATGAAATACATGTCGTGGCGCAACAATGCACACTTCGACTTTATTAACTAGATTTAAAGAAATTATAGAAATTCAAACATAACTATTATACATTCTCCTTTAGACTAGAGAAATAGTCCTTTAGCTCAGTCCTGAGAAATATAAGGTTTCAGGCGAGTGCCATTCACCCATCCTGGCTGAAGTATACCATCTAGTTGCTCTAGTCTGACTAGGCCAAAGTGTCGAACCTCTACAACTATAAATGGGCCCAACCAATGCATGTGAAACTTGCTTGGATGTTTTTTATATCGACTTTCATAAATTAGGACCTTATCTCCTTGTGCAAATGTCTTGACCTTAATATTCATGTCGTGTTAGGCCTTCTGCCTAGATTTCTCAACTGATTGATGAAAGTCTTCTAAAGACCTGGTCTCATCAAGTTCCTACAACTCTATAACCCTCTATGAAACTGATCCATCCTCTAACATATGTGTAACCTATGAAATGTAGAGACTAGGGGTAATGAATTCTATAGGCACCACAACCTATTTCCCATAGACTAGCTAAAATGGAGTATACTTGTGAAGTTTCTTCGTGGTTGTCCTGTAAGCCCACAAAACTGTTGGGACTCTGTCATCCCAATCTTCCTTGTTTTTGCAACAAACCTTCATCAAACCTCTTTCCAGAATATTATTAAACACCTCCACTATGTCTTGGCTTGCATATGGTAAGGGATTCTTTTATGAGATTGAATTAAGAACTTTGTTGTAATCTTTGTTATTGTACTACTGATAAAATGACCACCCTGATCACTATTTAGAATCCTAGGACATCCAAACCAAGTGATAATTATTTCAAAGATAAACTTGGAAGTAATATTGGTCAAACAATCTCGAGCAAATGTTTTCTCAACCCATCATGTCAGGTAGTTGGTTTCGGTGATAATAGAACTGGCCCTTGAGTGCTTAATTATGGGGTTGATCGGTCCAATAAAATCAACCACCCACTTCGCAAATGCTTGAAAATCTTGAACTGGCTGAAGAGGCAATTCATCTCATCATGATGGCTTACCTACTCTCTAGAAAAAGTCACAAGCTCTAGCATACTCCTTCACATATTTGAAGAGTGTGGCCCACCATAATCCATATTGGAGAACTTTTTGCATAGTGGCCTTGCCTCTTACATGGCCTCCCACAAATCCATTGTGGCACTCCCACAGGATGTATTTTCTTTCATGGTCCAAAACACACCTCCTAAGGATACTATCTAGACCAAACTTATACAATTTCCCCACGATCAACTGATATTCCATTTCTCGAACCACCATATAGTGTTTTTGAGTTGCGGAGTATGTTTCTGGGAAGGCCCCTGTACTCAAGAAAACTGTTATGTCTTCTAGGTATTCCGGTACTACCTCAACTCCGAACAGGTCTTCATTTGGGAGTTGATAATCGATCACTCTGTCACTCTCCCTTGACTCCAATATGGACAAGTGATCGGGACCCACATTGTATCTTCCAGGTTTGATGATCACCTCAAATGAAAATTCCTGAAATAGTAACAAACATTGATAAATTCTTCCTTCCAAGAAAGGCTTGTTAACTAGATATTTTAACAAAAAATTATCAGTAAAAAATTTAAAATGAGAGCCTAACAAGTAATGTTTAAATCTATGTAGAGAATAAATCATAGCCAAACGCTCCTTTTATGTGGTTGGATAGTTTTGTTCCGCTTACGATAGGTTCCTACTAGCAAAATAGATGGGATGATCCGTATTTCCATCTCTTGGTTGTGCTAAGATGGATCCCAAGAAAATATCTGATGCATCCAAATGCACATGAAATTCATTTTCCCAATTTGGAAATATAAAAATAGGTGTTGTGTTGAGATTTTCCTTCAAGATGTTAAACGCTCGATCACACTCTGGTGTCCACTTGAACAATTCATACTTCTTTAGTAGATTTTACAGGGGTGTGGTAATATTTGCATACCTTCTGATGAACTTGCAATAGTACCATGTGTACCCCAACATTGAGCGCAATTGTTTAGTTCTCATAGGCAGTGGAATATTCAAAATGATTGCAACTTTGGAGGAATCTACCAGTACTCCTTCTCAGCATACTATGTGGCATAACAGATTTCCATGCGGCACACAAAAGATACACTTTCTGAGGTTCAAAGATATCTGCAGTTCCCTACATCGATCAAACATCAACCCTAGTAGAACTACATGTTCTTTCAAAAAACTATACATCATCCCATAATCCATATAAACTTCTATAAATTTGTTAATAAATTCTCGAAAAGATGTTATTACAATCCGATAAAAAACTACATGTGTGTTCTTTAGACCGAAGGGTGTCACATTATATGCAAATGAACCCCATTATGTTATGAATGTGGTATTCATTTTTTCTTCCTCGGTAATTATCACTTGGTGATGCCCCAAAAATCCATTCGTAAATGAGTAAAACTCTTTCCCCGCAACCTATTCTAGCACCTCGTCAGTAAAAGATGTGGGAAAAGGGTCATGCACATAGACATAATTAAGGCTTCTATAGTCTACACATACCCTAATGTCCTTTGTACCTTTATTTCTCTAGACTACTATGGGGATAACCCACTCTTCTTCTTCAGCTGGGAAAATAAGTCTAGCCTCAAGCATCTTGTTTATTTCCCTCTTAACCTTCTCTTTCACCTTGGGGTTAAGATGATATGTTATAGCCCTTATAGGTTTTGATCTTGTTTTTAGTTCAATTTTCATCTCTCCCATAGATCCTTTTATCTCTTTTAGCTTTGAGAATGTCTTTGGGAATAATTCCTCATACTCCCGCAACAGGATATGTATTTATTGGCTAGTTTTCTCATCCTAGTAATCTCCTACGACAATTATCTTGTGTTGTTCAGTAGTTCCTATGTTGAATTTTCGCAACTTCAATGGATGGTTATAAGATCTATCAATTTGTCTGGGTAGCGTTTTCTGTATTTCTCTACTTCCTTCTATTTTCTTAATGGATAATTTTCTCAGTTCTTCTAAATCATCAGGGTTTTCCAAATCCTTCTCGATTTTATAACATTCTATGTGTGTCTTTTCTTAGTCCAAGTGAAGGTTAGAATAAATCACTTGACTATGATTGTTACATACAACTGGGTATGATTTCCATTTACAAACATTGGTAAAAAGCATTTCTTTAATTCTTTTCAAGACTATCTTAAGCTCGGGGTACTTACTTGTGAAAGAGAAGTCCTTGCAAAATTGGTATGCTAAAGTTTTCCAACTGTTGGTCTGCCTTCTGGTCTCTTAATGAATGTAGTAGATTTCGGTATCATACCTACTGAATGGGTAAATAACTGAACCCATAAGTGAGATGGTACTTCCACAACTTTCCACTATCTTATGCAATGTTTGATATGTGTTTTGGGATCATACTGTCCATTGAACAGTTATGCAACTTGAAAATCCATGTACATATCTGATTTTAGTTGCGCCTTATATTGAAATTTACATTGGATAGCATGCTTCACATCCTATTAGTTCCTAATTACTTCTTTGTGACTAACCCACCACCTGGAAAGGGTGTCTTCCAATGCTAAGTCTAGAACTATGATTCTCTGATCTTCTGCTATCTTTTCTTCCATGCTAACCAGAAAATTGCCAAGGTCTGAGGTACCATTGTATGTCATATTGTAAAGAACCAGTCTGGTTCTTATGACAGACATCCATCATAAATGGAATAAATAACTGTAATTCATTATGGACAAGAAAATATATTGAATAAGAATGTATATAATGATATAAAATAGATAATATATGATGAATATATGTACAATGAAAGTGCCAAATATATAGAGGACATAAAGGCACATATGGTGATCATCCATGAAAGGATGCGTCCCTTATGTAATTAATAACTAATTATTATTATTATTATTATTATTATTATTTATGATTATTATCACTTAATATTTATATATGTTACATTGCCTTCCCCTTAAAAATTATTTGTCCTCAAAGCATGATTAGAGAAGGACCTATCTCTTGTTCTAACTCGAACTGACTTCTCATGATCTTTTGTTTTGTAATTGTGACATTTGAATAAACAAAACGATATAATTTTCGAATTCTTGAAGTAATATGTTGTATCTTTTTGAAAGTGATCCATCCCAAATCTACTTTCATTGGAATTGTTTGATGATTGATTGTTTGGATATGATTTCTTATTTTAGGCTTCCATAGAAGTTGTCGATTTTGTCTTCGTTCTTTTTCAATGTTGTAGTTTAGTTGTTGGTAAGAAGAAAATTGTTTAGATTCAGGTGCCTTATATTCACATAGATCGCAATTAGCTTGTTCTAACTTCTGATCCATTTGCTTCTTATATTTTGCCTCATTTATTTGTACCAATACATTTTGGTTATTTTTTTTTAAGTAAGAAATGTCTTTTTCTTTTTCCTTGAAGATTTTGTTTTTGTCTCTCTTCTTGGTTTTTTATCATTTGCTCCAACCCAACTTGAAATTGTAAATTTCTGTTGTGTTCTTGATAATGGATTAGTTGGTTCTCTAATTCTTTTATTCTCACTTCTCAATGTGTGTCACCTTGATTTTCTACTGAAGTAAAAATATTTTTACAATATGGACAAGGGTGAGTTCCATTCATAAGGCCCCTTTCATACTCTTCCTCTTTTGAGAAATAGGGACATTTTGTAGTAAATGTTTTCTTTTTAGATGTCATAGTTCACTTCTTATTTTTTTTAATAAATGATAAATGTATGAATTTGAAGAACCCACTTTTAAAAAAATACACTTTTCACTTCTTATTTTTTTAAATCCTTTAACTCTCCTCATCTTTTTTGTGGATATCTCTAACTTGAAAATATTTGATATGATGCCCTCTCTTCTTACTTTTCCTATATGAATATCATTTACAAAAGTTAATTGGGCACATTATAATTTTTCTAAAATATCTTTTGACTTTTATTGAATTTATATTACTCCAAAAGACTTAGGTTAGTGACTTTTTATTTTTCCTTCGACCCCACCACATGTATATAGAAAGATGTAAAAAGTTACCACTATAAATTATTTTTTTATAGGGTATGGAAATACCATGGGCCAATGGTTTACCAAAACCATGGGCTTGTAAACCACCAATAATAAAATCAAAATTTACTCTTCCTTCTTCTTTGGAACCTTTTCTTTTAAACTGTCTTTTCTTTTTTTATTCTTTCTTTTTCTTTCCTTTTTTTCCTTTATTTATTTTTCTTCTTCTTGATATCTGGTAATAACTTATAATTTCTTGCAACTGAAAGATTATTTCTTCAATGGTAATTTTTTTATGATGTTCTTTTTTTTTCCTTTTAATGGAAAAATTCCCTCACATGGTCAAGACCTGGATAAATTAGAGAAACTCTAACTTTTTTTTTGTATGAAGCTACAAGCCTGTATGGATAATGGCTAGGATCAACAAAAAATCTATGATACCAATGTAAATAACCAATCTGGTTCTTAGGACGAACATCCATCATAGATGGAATAAATAATTGTAATCCATACTGTAAAAGAAAATATATTGAATAAGAATGTATATAATGAAATAAAATAGATAAATATAATGAATAGATGTATAATGAGAGTGCCAAATATAGAGAGAACCTAAAGGAACATATGGTGACCATCCATGAAAGGATGCATCCCTTATACAATTAATAACTATTTATTATCATTAATATTTATGATTATGATCACTTAATATTTATATATGTTACACCAATTTTTTGTGACCTCGATTTCGACCTATCACGTTGCTCTAACAGTTGCGCAATGTCTTGAATATATTCCATACATACCACGTTTCCAACTGTCAAATGCTAGTTATGAATATCCATCCACTGATTGTATGCTCCTCCAACTTATTGATCCATCGGCTGTAGGATTGATGTAGTCTTCTCTCATTCCTGTTGTTATGGTGTATAACTGATTTAGATCCTCTCCTTCCATATTGTTGTTTGTTGGATCCTTGTATCAAAGGCCTACATATGGATCCAAGGGATGAACTAATTTTATTTCGTCAGCTTCAAATTTCATAGTATCCCTCTTCAGGTTGATAACAACATAGTTATCATAATCCCAATCAATACCAAGTAGTGAAGGATAAGGGTCCTTATCCCCCATGATTTCGATCACCTCAAAATTAGCTATAGTTTTTACTCCCACAAAATCTATCTCCACATTCTCCAGCTCTCCTATTTGGAAAATACAATATTTATTGGACATTCTCAATTGGAATGGGGAATATGTAAATTGTGGTTTCCCTAAATCTTCCCAAGTATTTTTAGGAAATATTTTAACATTAGATCCTAGATCTAACATAACATCCTTAATATAAAACTCATCTAGCTAGGTTGTCAGTCTAAACTCTTTCCCAGTCTGTATTTTCCTTCTTTGCACTCTCTGAGTGTTCTTCTCAGGAAGACTAGTCATTATTGTAGATTCTGTGGATTCCTCCATTCCTAGGACTAGATACAGAGCATTGCGCAACTTCTCTGTCAGTTGGTCATTCCCAAGAATATTAGAAAATAACTGAAACCAAAGGCTGACTACATTTTGCAACTTCTCAGGTTGTCTCATTGGGATTACGAGGTGTAGGGGGTGACGTAGGGAATTGTACAATCTTAGGATAAATGGTGGGTTGAGGGGGGTTTTCTTATATTTCAGGGCTAGGGGTACTCTTGAATACTTCTATTCCAATTTTAAAGAATAAATTATGTTTCACAGGGTAATACATGTCCTCCTTGGGCACTGCTTTCTAGATCTTAGGCATATTATCATCATCTACGCCAGTCTTTTCTCCTCCTCAAGTAATGATATTAATATTGGATAGTTGTCCCTTAAATTCCCTCTTTATCTCTGAGGCAATGAAGTTGGCTCCTCGTTAATGTGCATGATCTTCTCATTTCATAATTATCTATGGGAATTCTTTAGTTGGATGTCCATTGGTTTTGCAATGTGAGCAACATGGTCGTCTCGATTGAGGACAATCCCTAGCCATGTTATCTTTCTCATCACAGTTGTAGAATATACATGGTCCTCTTCCCCCAGTTATTCCTCCTCTAAAGTCTCCTCCAGCCCCACCTCCTCAGCCTCTTCCTCGTCCTTGAGAGGTTTCATTCACCCTGAATGATGTTCAATCCAATCTGTCTACAAGTGCATCCAATGCTCTACATTGATTCATAACATGTGTGGTAGATGCGAAGAACTCACAGTGAAAAGTATTTGGTATGGTATAATACTTTTGGATAATAGGGCATTGCCTTGGTGCATGCCCATGAATTCGACAGATCTCACAATACTCATCTGACTGTGATTCTTAATTTCTTGGAAAGACATGATACAGGGTTGGGGTATGGAATGGTAAATTCACATATACATGCTCAAATCCTCCTGTGGGTCCTAATGAGGGTACCATAATATTGTGAGTATCTCCCATTCCCCTTATACGTGGACATTCATTCGCCTAATTCCCCTCTATGTAGTATTCGGTACACCAGACTTGAGGTCGTCCTGGTCTGGGTATCGTCAATTATTGAATCTTCTATGTCAGTGTCGATATTTTTCCTTGTAGTTGTGCCAAATTTTCATATGATGGGGGTCTATTCACCCTTAGTCTCCCTAGATATCCTTCCATAGCTTCAATCTTCATTGATTGTTCCAAGGAATCTGTCAAGGAGGTTATTCATTGTCGTTTTAACGAAATTCGTGTCAAAGGTAGAAATCCTTGGATATACCATTCTCTCTGGTGAAATTCATGAATTGGATGTGCTAGCCTCCCAATGACATCTTTAAAATTCTGACTATATTCCCAAGTCAATTCTCCTTCCCTCTATTGAATTGCATGCAAATCAGATAGAGTTTGTTGTTCTAACTGAGGTAGCTTAAACTCTTCTATGAATTTTGTCCGAACTTGGCCAAGTGTGAATGCTTGTCCTTGCACTCCTCCTGGATCAATAGACTTCATGTACCATTTGAGAGAATGACATCTCAAGGTAGTCTAGAATTCAGCTAGTTTATTTGCATCTAGAGTCCCTTTGGACCTCCAAATTGCTTCTCACAGAAACCAATGTTGCTCAACATCCTCATCTTCTTTACCCCAAAATTTTGGGTATCAAGCGATCGAGCCTCCCTCCTTTCCATCCATTGTTGATATTACTGCTCCTATAAAAATAAACCCTAACGGTCCTAGTTGCAATATACCAGGGGATCCTAATATCCTCCAAGTATTCGTACTCATCTGTTGGGACTAAATATCTGACTCAATTGAAGAAGGAATAGCATAAGAAGGTAATATATAATTTACCACTGGTATCGAAGACACTTGTGGGACAGGTGATTCGGGGCTAGTTGCACTCGCTTCTGGGTAGGTTTCTTTGATCTGGGGTGTCTCATTCTCATTCTTTGGAGAGGTCTCTTCGACCAAGCTCCTGATATTTCCTGGTATCGAGAATGAATATTCTCCTTCTTTTGCAATATCAATGCCAGCTTGATCTTCTCTTGCTTCTACACATTCTTATTCTTGTACACCCTCTTGGGGACTTCTTTCTCTGTGCACTTCTCTCTCATTTAGTCTTTGACTGTCCAGTCTTTCCTATATTCTCATCTTCCTTAACTCTTCCTTCTTTTGTTCATTAAATTATCCTATTTCAAGTTCTTTTCTCAACACCTTGAACTGCTTTATTTCTTTCCTTATCTTACCGTGCCACCACTTCTCAACTATGGCATATCTTTTCAAGGCTCGTTTGTTCCTTGCGTCCATTTCTTTTCACTCCCCCATTTATCAAATAACCCTCTCCCCTTTCTCATTCCATGATCCCATGCCAAAGTCACCCCACCCCAATCGTGGGTGTTTAGGATTTCATCTTAGTCGAGGAGATGGTAAGCATGCCCTCCTCCATCAAGAATACCTTAATCCACAGGGGAATTTCTCTCAGTAGCCTTCCTCATGCATATTTATTTAAATCCACTTCTTCCCTTGAAAAATATTGGTGGTTCTCAGCTGCAAACTCAAAAATGTATCCTTCCAAAGTCGTGTTGACCCAAAAATCAATTGCTCACGTGATCAAGCGATCAAGCCGATGAAGCGTTGCAATATTTTTTGTATCCCAAGTACAAGTATTCTTGATTCGTTCTTGGAATTCTAGAGGTTATTTGAGCCTATCTATCCAATGGAATAGTTCTTCCATAAATCTAACCCATAATATCTCATACTGGTCACTTGATCTTTCTGAGTAAAAGACAACCTCTCTTGTATCTTTCACAGATTTACCTCACAACTCTACTTCTTTCCATATGAATGCATTACAATTTCTCTCCCACCACTAGAGAATATCGGATCAGTGGATCCGTGGAAGAATTCTCCCTACAGGTTCCCTTATGATACAAGTCCCAGCGAAGGAACCATTTTGTTGGTGAGGAATTGATTAGACTAAGGTCCTTCTTAGGTTACCAACAAAAGGTACTGAAGTAGTCTAGAGCATTGGAATTTTCATCTTCCTTGAAGGGAAGAAGTCTCACTTGAAGTGAAACCAAGACAAGGAAAATAGGGAAGGGTAAGAATAATGCTTAGAAAAATCCATACAATCTCATGATTTGTATTAGTCTTGGGCAATATAGATTAAACCCAGAACTTCCTGAAGAATTCTCACCCGAAGCGCAACCAAGACAAGGAAAATAGGGAAGAGTGAGAATAATGCTTAGAGAAATCCATACAATCATAGTATCTTTGTTAGTCTTGTGCAAGATAAATTAAACCCATAACTTCCTCAACATTACTAACTTAGAATAAAGAAAACAAAGATGTGTTTCATTCATAAAGAAACTATATCCAATTAAGAAGATCTAACATAAATATAATACGAAGCGACATTCAAGATAATATGAAGCTAAATAGACACAATAATTTCAAATTTTAGGTCTCTCTTTGTATTAACTTCAAATGGTTCCCCTCAATTACATAATTATACTCAATTATAGACATAGCTCAGTTATGCTAGAGCTTAATAGAAAAACACTATATTACTGAGAGACAAGGTTATCCCAACCCTTTCTCTTTCAACATTACAACAGGACATGACTCTGTTATAGCCTTTGTCTTGTTCCAAAACCTAGACTCTACAAATCTAGCTAGCATTTATCTTAAATGGAAAATAACACATAATTATCCGAATTACATATCCATCTGAACAACAACAACGACCTTTTTACAATCATATTCAAAACGTATATATAATCCAATTGGAATCTTCTGGTTTGAGACTTGAAATTCTTTCTTGTTCTTTTTCTGTTGTAACTTCTTTCTCCATGATGGTGTTTTGTTGTCCTTCCAACCCTTTTCAGTTTATTTGTTTGTTATGTTGTCCATCTCCTCTGTGACTTACACAACTTCTGTTTGACCAAAATTGGGACTGTAGCATTCCTTGCGCAACTTATAATAGAAAAAATGAAGTTCCCAACAAGATTATCCCAATAGGACATCCTAAGACCCTCTCCAAACCTAACTTGTTAAACTGCATAACATCTTTGAGAATTTATCTGGGTAAAGGGGGATTTGATGCACATGTTTGGGAAATTTGATTATTGGATTTGATTGACATTGTTATGATCCTATGACTTATGAGCTCATGGAGGGCATACTTTTTGTTATTGCAGGACCATTCCCGGTGGATAGGTACATATGGGGAGATGATTAGCTCGGACCTCCATGGGGCTGAAAGCCCACAAATGGATGTTGTGACCCCAGCTGGGGGAAGAGAGATGTCATAGACTTGCACCAAGAATAAATAAGGACATTTAATTAGAGACACTTTGGCAGACCTAGACCCAGGGGGATATTTCTCTTCCACCTAGACATTGGCCTTGGGAGGCACATAACATCACCTTTGTGACCCTAGATGTCACCCAATGTAAGGATTAGCATTATAGAGGCATTTTTGTGCTAATTGGCACGTGTGGAATCATCCAGAGGCTTGGTAGGCCTACCATTTTGCAGATGAGGCCCAACATTCCACCCAAGAGGCTCAACGTCACCCTAGAAGGGCATGATGTCACCTCTAAAAATGATTTTAGGGTTTAATTATTTCAATTTGTGTAAAAACTATATTTTTTATGTAATCTAGCCATGTCGGCCTTTTGATGACCTAATTTTAATTAAATGTCATAATTATTGTATAAATAGAGAGATAAAACTCTCATTGTATCATCATTAGACTCATCACACAAGTGGTGGTGTGAAATTCAACCCTCTTTAAGGGCTATTGGCTGAAATTAAGTGGTGCACAACTTTTGGGGAGGGAAATCTTAGTGTCTTTTGGAAAATTTTCATGGGGAGGATCTTCAACTAGGGTTTATGCTTGATTATTCTTGGTGAAGTAAGTATAAAATATGCATTTCTTTATTGTGGATGAATTCTTATGGTAAATTTACTTGTTTCATGTCAAAGATTATGAAATTGCTTGCTTAAAACCCTAGGGGAAAGACATATGTTGTTATCTTTTTCTCTATAATCTTCCAATTGCTAAGATTTATTGAAAATAACCTATCTAGAAGTAGATACTATATCCCTACCATTGAATCACTCGAGTAAACCTACTTCATTGCTTATTGCATATTTTATTTCAATTTTTCTAAAGGAAGAGAGAAATTGCTAGGGCCCTATTTTTTATTACTTTATAGAAATTATCTCTAGGACTTAGATTTTTGAGGCCTTGGGCTACCAACACCTCTCTCATCCTATCCATCCCCTTTGACTAAATATGATCATTGTTATTTTCCTCTAGAATGTTTTGTTTCCATCTGTTATCACTGAAATTTCATCCACAACATAACACACAAGTGGTTACAGAAATGCATCAATGCCAAAACAACTATTAATTCACCTGCAATAGAAAAATGCATTTTCAAGAGGCAAAAACTATACAATCGGGAAAAAATTGACATGCACTAACTCACTAAAGGAAGCACACGCATAGTTTGTGGGCCAAAGAAGCCCATAGAGCATACAATGTGTCATATGCATGACTGTGTATGAGAAAAGCCAGACACTCCTATGAATAGTCATTTATAGTTCTTGTCAGCCCCTCAACCACTTATGGAATAGCTCCCAACTTGATTTGACCCTCAGATCTGAGCTGAATCCGAATGGGGAGTTGGTCAAGGACCAAAGGGTGCCCTAAAGGGACCCTTGTTCACACTAAGAAACAATTGAATATTTCATTAAAGACATGTTATAAATGGAGGCCATGGGTGCACTAAGAAATTAAGATTTTCATAGTGTTGTTATGTTGCCTCAGTCCTCCCTTAAGAATCCTCCTTTCTCCTTGGAGCATTCTAGAAACATTCCAATAGGCCATTCCACTCACCTCTTGAGGGAATATGCATTGATTCTTCATCATTTTCTTTCTTTTCTACCATTGTAAGAAGAGCTCTCCATTAGGGAACTCAAGAGCCCTCCTAAGGAGGAAGAGGGGACTCACAAGTCCTCATTTCTCTATGGTGTTTTTCCAACTAATATAGTTATCCATTGGTGGCATAATATTGGTCATTGGTTGATTGTTTTTGGTTCAAATTTTCTTATGCATTCTAGTTTTATTTCCTTAGTTGTTTTTAGTTTGTTTACTTGTTTATTTTATTTTCTTGAATTGTTTAACTCATGCACTATCCTATGTCTTGTCTAGCAGGCCCAACTAGGCATGCAAGTACCCTTGTTTTTCTCACCCAAATAACGAAACAGACACAATATATTGAAGACCATTTTGGGGATTATGTATCGATTTCCACCCTATTTGGGCTTTGAGAGCACTTCTTTCTTACCCATTTGTCTTGCAGGTACCAAAACTGGCCTAGCCTTACCTTCCAAGAGACAAGTTTGGAACCAAAGGAGGATAATTTCACTCAAAATCCCCCCCTCGACGCTTATCAGAACATGTGTCGGTATTTCATCCCACAGACATGCACTCAATGCATTATGCACCCAAAAGGATTTTGTTCTCTATGCATTGTGTGCCCAAATGACTTATGTTCTCTACAGACTGTGCACCCACTATGCCTTTGTCTGAACTGTAACCCACACACATTTCCAGAGTTTCGAAATTGTTCATCCTCCATCGGCCTACCACATCAGTTACACTAATGGTGCTAGTCGTTGGGCAAAAAATCTTGCTTCGGTCACATGGGCCCTCTATACCCCCTCACATGATCTACTCCACTCCAACGACATATGTTTGGGCTCAGCCACCAACAACCAAGAATAATATGCAACTATTATTGGTATCCTCACTGAGGCTAGTCACCGGAACATTTGTCACCTTAGCGTCTTATTATATTCCCATCTTATCATCCTGCAGCTCAACAATGTATATCGTGTCTATGATCCTTGCCTCTTTCACAAATACCTACAAGTTATACTCTTATCTTGAAACTTTGATACAATTACATTTACATATATTCCATGACAATTTAATCAAATAGCAGATAATATGGCTAACCTAGTGTTAGATTGGAATTTATCACATCAAGACATCACATATACATAAATCATCAAACATCTGTCACAACATAGATTCAACATCATAAATCATAACAAATGTCAACACATGTAAACATCACAAAGATCCAAAATATGTATATCCATATATATATATATATATATATATATATATATCAATCAAAGTATCATAAATGTTTACAAAAGTACAGCATATACATTTCCCATAGGAAAGTGAGTCCCCTCACCCCTATAGGTACAAAACAGGTACCCCCTACCCTATACAAAATGGGTATCAACTACCATGTACAAAATGGGCCCGTAGACCTATATAAATACAAAAAAGACATAACTAGCACTCATGGTGCCCCCAGACCTCCCTCCCTGGGTCCTCTATCAGTAGGAGGCACCCCACCAGCTGGGGGTCTTCCAAGTCCAGGGGGTAGTTGACCAGTCATCGATGCCCCCGCTACAGTTTCCCAGCGGATCAAATATCACCACTCTATTGGAACACCCACACACTTCTCCAGGAATCTCTCATCCTAAATGTGGTACCACATGCCCTCTGACACACCCTGCAACACCTCCTCAAACCGGTGACATAGATCCTCCATCCCCCTGTCGACCTATACCTGTGGCACATGGGATGGCCGTACACCTAGATCATCGAACCTATGCCTCTGAAAAACCTTCGTATCATCCGTTGGCCTCACACCAACATTATCCCTCCAACATCACTCTCCTACCTGCGAAGATCTCACTGGCCCATGGCAAGCCATCTCTCCAACCATCTCCACCTCAAGGCCTTAAGGCCCCACATCTTCAAACACAAAAACAAATATAGAATCAACATCCATATATATATATAAACATATGTTTCACTATCAAAATCACAAAACATAAATACACCAACATACCTCTCTAGTATTAGACCTCACCAGGAGGCAGCTCCATGTCCTGGTCATGCCAAAAATCCATCCCACCATATGGGAATCAGAGTATGATTTGTGGCATGTGACACCACACACGAGCCAACGTGGTCATAAGGTAGTGGCCACCCTCTCCCCCTCAGTTTGGTGCCAAAATATGAGCCCCCCACATCAATCACGACTCTTCCTACCCTACAGGCAACAGCACAACCCTCAGGTGCAACATGGGAACCCTCTCCATAAACCATGCCACTAGGATGGACCCAAAGGAAAATTCACTAGTGTCAATAGTCTGACACCGGTGAATTTTCCTCATCATCTTAGAGTGTAGCATCCTCCCCCAAGAAAAAAATTCCCCATCTAGGACCCTCTCCATAATCCTCAACTGACCTTCAAAAATATGTTGAGTCATTAAGGATCCATAGATCCTCACCACCATGTTCGCGATGCACTGATGCAAGAGAGAATCCATCACCTCAATACGGAAAACTGACCCTGACATTGGGTTCAGCCTCATACAATAGCATCATGCCACGTCTATCATCCACACATCCCCCGGTAGTTGGGGGTCAACAGACAACCATTCCCCAAAAGGGGAGCCTCGTCAGAAAGTACACATCCTCAATAGTTGACAGTGTCAGTTGCTGCCCCCTCATAATGAAGCATTTTAGATCAACTCTCCACATCAATATAAGATATTGAGGAAGGCACTCCTGTGACCAAATCAGTGGGAAGTCAAAGAACTTGAGAAACCCACAGGTTGCCAAGAGTATCTGAATGCCAAGCTCCTCTCTCACTGCCTCTCAGAGGTGCTCCCAGTCTTAATCCCTCCAGTGGACTGGCATGATAAAATGATCACTTGCATTCAAATAGAAACACTTGGTCAACACTCATCATTTATTAGAAATATAAAAAAATTCAAACTTTCAAAACCCCTTAACTTCGCCTCCAGTGCACGGATTTCACCCCCACATGCATGCATATATGTGCATTTGTTCTTCACACAGTTGCGCATTAATTCGCAGTCGTCAAAGAAATAGTTGTGCATCAATGCGCAGTTTTCACACCCACAGGTGCGCACCCATGCGCACCTGTTCTCTACATAGTTGCGCAATTGTCTGAGAAATAACTACACACAATGCGCAATAGTAATTCTAACAGGCGCATATCTCATGCGTGCCTATTTTTCCCACCCACGTTCCCCTATGCATGGTTTTTTGTAGCACAATTGAACATCATGCGTGGAAAATAAAATTATACCCACACATCTCAATGCAGGTATCCTTTCTCCTCTCATGCATTAGTGGGCCCACCACTAAACCTACCCCAGTACGGCCATCTGTACAACCCCTACCTAAAAATTAGAAAATACATATTTTGCAAGAGGATGGGACCACTAAACTAACTCTCACAAATCTTGTATCGGACAACTCAAATGCCTGTAATATTTGAAACTCCTCCAAATACTCTCGTCAATTCACTATATTAGCGGGAAGAAATGAGGTGGCATTGTGGGTCCCACATCCATATATAGTCCCTTTTTCTAGAACTTCCACACTCATTTATAGGAGCCCAGAGCCTCTATTTCTTGATCTGTCTTCAAACACAAGATCAAGGTCCCACCATATACACAATCACATTCCCTGGGTCACCACCTGCACTCGGCCCCAGGGGAGCATTTTTCTCACATCACGTCTAGGTACACATGTTCATGTTCAAAATTATCAAATAACTATTATATGTTCTTTATCTTTAGATATTGTTCACGTCGAGTATTCTATTTTAATGTGTGCAGGTACCTGGTCATCACCAAACAACACATCCCCTTCAGGTATATGATCGACATTGGCATGTAATCACTCCCTCTGAATATCAATTGCATCTCTTAGTCACACCCTCCGACATTCACCTTTAGGGTCCTTACATATGGCTCTGTAGTACTGCCACCTCTATTGCATTTTTGTACTATCACCCGGTAGCACTCTCCCCCACATGAGTTGTCCCATTCATAGTTCCCCTTGGTACTTTGACATTCATGCTTCTTTCACCCTCTAGGGATGGGAGTCTCGATAGTCTTACACATTTCTGAGAATAAGCCACATACTCCTTCTCATCATTTTTATAGATTTCCCAATGGAATCCCAAGTTATCTCATCTTGGTTCTATTTTGACTGCACCTCCGCTATATCATTAACCCTCCATTTCATCCACACTCAATTTTCCCATTTTCATATTTCCCTCCATTCATTTACCTCATACAAAAACCCACCCATGGGGCCCCCACCCTCCTCCAGTCCTCCACGCAACTTGTGCCCTCATAGGACAAGCCATATCACATTGGGGCACCCGTTTTTGTATCTGTACACTCATCCCAACTTATTCTTTATTTATTTGGTAATTGTAAAAGGCCTTTGTTTCCAGCATTTACTTAGCTTTTTTTCTTCACCCTTGACGACCTTCTTTTTATGGAAACAAAAACCATGTCACCCTTGGTTGGGGAATAAACTATCCAACATCATTCATAAACCTTTATTATCCCACAGTACATGTACCCCTGATCTCTGAGTTTGTCCACTTTGTCACGCCTCTGGCACAATTTAATCCCATGTCTAATCATCCCCCTGACACTAGATACAATTTCACGGTTGTTTCCAATCATCCTTCAAACCTACCCCCAACAAAGGGCACTTGAGTCTCACCACGTCTTGAATTCGTTCATGTTCCCTATCAGTTCCTGGTCTTATCTCCATGGATTTCATGAAGCCCTTTGCTCCTTGGATTCACATCTCCCTTTCTAGCGACATCAACACAGTTTCCATAAGGGCGACAATATTTTGACTCTCATTACCTTTACAATGAGGAGTCTCAGATGACACAGAGAGAACCATCAATTCTCTCTGATTCCATTGACCCCCATAACATTCAACTTCATCAAAATCTCATGTTACGGTGGGTCTTACTATGTGACTATTGTAGTTTTTTTATACCAGCCGAACACCTCTGAATTTGTTAGGCCATCAATGCCTATGAGTCATCGACACTTCTTACAGGCATCCTTGCCTCTTTTCAGAGTATGTTCACCATCAGAATTGTCATTTTTCGTTGTCAACCCACCTCAGAGGGCGCTTCAGTTATATACATCAACATACAACTTTAGTTACTGTCTTACATTTTGAGTTACATGACACAAGCATGGGGCATGCCCTCCTCTTTTGTATATAGATTTTCTTTTATCTCCCTAGAGAAAGATTTGGGTCCCACAGTTTCCCCTCTCCCTCTGACGGACCGCTCTTGCAGTTCCTATCAGAATTCTTCATTATAATGGTACTCTCATTAGAATAAAAATTGATGTATTCTGGCTATATGTATGCTCCTAACCTCACACCTCATGGGGCATCTATTATCACTAAAATTTTGTTTGCAACATTGCACGCAAATGTTTACAAAAATACAACAATGCCAAAGGACCTATTATTTCACCCATAACACCAAAATGCACTTCCAAGAGACAAAAACTATACAATTGGGAAAAAATTGACATGATTTAACTCACTAAAGAAAGTGCCTGCACAGTGTGTGGGCCAAAGAATCTCGTAGAGCACACAATGCACCATATGCACAACTTTGTACGAGAAAAATTGCGCACTCCTGTGAATGATGCATTTATGGCTCTTTTAGGCCCCTCAACCACTTATGGACTAGCTCCCAACTTGATTTGACCCTTAGATTTGAGCTGAATCCGAATGGGGGGTTGGTCAAGGACCAAAGGGTTCCCTAAAGGGCCCCTTGTTCACACTAAGAGCCAGTTGAATATTTTCCTTGAAGACATGATTTAAATGAAGGCCATTAGGGAACTCAAAATCCCTCCCAAGGACAAAGAGGGGACTCATAAGTCCTCATTTCTGTATGGTGTTTTTCCAACTAATATATTTATCCATTGGTGGCATAATCTTGTTCATTGGTTTATTGTTTTTCGTTCAAAGTTTCTTATGCATTCTAGTTTAATTTCCTTAGTTTGTTTTAGTTTGTTTACTTCTTTATTTCATTTGATTGAATTGTTTAACTCATGCACTAACCTCTATCTTGTCTAGTAGGCCCAACTAGGCATGCAAGTGCCCTTTTTTTTCTCACCCAAGTGACAAAACAGACACAACACCATCATTGACTCCATTACCTTAAAAGGCACTAGTCTACCTACTACAAGTGTTGATTGATCAAACAATTTTTAGAACATCTTCTCTTGAACATCCACTAACTCCTACTAACCTTAGATTATTCTAAATCACTAAC
>ML794397.1:0-17390 GCA_009831015.1 Picea engelmannii
TTCTTTAATTTACACACATAGTCTGTGTTCTCTAACAAGTAATCAGATGCATGGGTTGCTCTATCTAAAATGACAGTCATGAATCTTTTAGTTGCAAGTATGGACTAATAGTTGTGATGGAAGACATATGCTTGTTGAGAATACCCATGATAATCCATAAGTATATGAAAGTTTCTATTTAGTCTTTTATTTGTGCTCCATCCACTTCATATAAATAAAATTGTCGATAGTATGATGGTTTTTGGGGAGACTTGTGGGTTAAAATAATATGTATAACATCTACTCAGCAAATCAAAGAAACTCTCATATCACCCTACTTCCTTCACACCCTATGTGCATATGCATATCTATATAAAAATATACAAGGGTGAGCATATTTTGAAATAAAAAGGAAGTTGAAAGAACTATTCATAGTGTGGGAAGTATAAGTAAACTTGTCGGGGCTATGGACGCATGTTGGAAGAGGGGCTATTCTTGTATGGTATTGAGGAAACTTCATCGAGGATATGGATGCTCACTAGCAACAAAGTAATGTCTGGAAAAAAGAGATGAGGAACACACTTATGTAGATGTTTTCTTGTTATAAAAAATGAAAACACATGGTTGAACCAAAACCAATATGAAGTGTGTATCTCATCAAAGAATTTACCTCACTAATTGGCTCTTTAAAAAGGGAATCTTAGATTACAAGTACTAGAAATATTGGGTTATAACTTTTACAAATTTGTTGTCATTGTGGTACCCATGATTATAAAACATTTGTCTGTAGTTTGTTGAAATTATCTTTAAAATTCATATCTGAGGTAAAGGCCCTAGACTTATACTGACAAAGATAATTGGTTCTTTCATCGTATCACCATTTGTTGAGGCTACAACAACCCCCCCTTTACTTTTCATTTTACAAGAGAAATGAAATGGGACCTCGACTAAATTTTCATCCCTAATGTCTAATCTTCTACTACTTGAGCCTAATGTTAATTATTTTTCTAACTTGAATGGGTTGGGTGGTTTGATATTGATTGATGATTGTCTTGAATAATCTTGTTTTTGGTGATTTTCTGAATGACCAATTCAAAGTCTGCATCCTCTTGCTTGCATGTTATGCTTATTGTCTTCATATTTATGCTCTCATATATGATCACACTATATTAAGTTTCAAACTCTAAGTTTGAATCACAAAATCATTAATCCTTCCTTTGAGTTTGAGGCTTGGCACATATAGTTTTCAAGACACTTATCTACAATCACCCATGATTATCTTTTTTAGGTTTTTTTTAAGGTAGGGAATACAATGTTTATAGTGTATTGTCAAGTGTCCTTTTAATTGTGTAACTGATCTCATAATTTTTTTGGTTGCATAAGTAGGTTCACAAGTCCACTTCAGTTACGTAATAGCTCCAGATTTGGAATGTGTGTGGGGGAATACCTTGATTGATTTCCTCTTTCCTAGACTTCTCCCCATGCATATCTTATCTGTTGTTTGAATCCAATATTTTGCATTATGGGCTAAGCCATGTATTACCCAACCTCAGCCAATTTTTTTTTATCATCATTGCATTGATGAGGCTAGAACCTTCATCCTTACCAGACTCTCCCTCATCATGAATCACATTCACCTTTTCTTATTGCCACCCCAAGGTAGGAATCTTGCAAGGCTATCAGATCTACCTTTTCTAAAATCCTATCATGAGAGATCATCATATTTACTCTATAGGGAGTCCTTGCTCAGAGTGTTGAGTGTGCATTGTCCTAAGACTAGCTTGAATCCAAAAGACCAAAATCCTTTCATGCTCCCTACATTGGGCATGTCTTGTTTAGTTGACCAAGTGAAGTTCCTTGCAGTTTTCCAGAGGCCTAAAAGGCATGATATATTTTAGACTAATCTCTATTGAGTTCTTCTTTTGACCTCTCCTCTCTCTAAAAACCTAGGCCAAATCCCTATTGAGATTCATGGATATAAATCCTGGACTTGTCATCGCCCAATGTCTTCGTTCTATTTGTCGTAATCAACTTCATGCATTGTTTCCTAGCATAATAACATATTCCTTGATTTGATCATATTCCCACTCCTCACAACCTTATCAAGTCTTCCCTCTAAGTTGTTCATATTGACTAGATTGACATGTGTCCTGCATCTGGTTGGCATCGATATCCTATCATCATATGAGTCACTATTTGTGATGTTGATTTATCACATGACGTGTCATATTTTTCCCCTTGGTCGTTTTCTATTTGTCTCATCTGAATCGAAATGTACTTGATCGTCATACCACCTTGTTAGAAAAACAGGATCGTGGAACATTAAAATAAAACAATTGTGGAAATAAAACATAGAAGATACACATTACAATAGAGACACAGATATACGTGGTTACCCCAGTGTAGGCTACGTCCACTAGAAAAAATTCTCGGCCCTTCCTTTTTATTATCCAACAAAATGAAGGGATACAACCTACAACACACCCGCTGTAACTTCCTCATCTTTCTCTCACAGTCTCATCTCTCATAATAAAATATTCGCAATGATGCATAGCCCAATACATTTCCCTCATAAAAGAGGGTTTCATTCTAGGGAAAAAACCCTAACATAACTTCTACCATCATATCCATGACCTTATAATGAATGGTCCAGATTTACTATGAAATTACAATATACATTTACAAAGAAATGTTTCCTTCGGGCACTTCACCACCAAACCCCCATCGGGGAATGCTATCCCATTAACCCTCTTCGGGGCTCATGTTCCCTTGGATCTTCCAACAGGAGGGATCAACCCCCCAAAACCTACAAGGCAGATAATCCCCCCCTGCAACCCCCCCACATGGAGGAGTGTACAATATTCCGAGGTATATAGTCTTCATGAGGTATAAACACGACTGAAAACAAAGATATTTGAATCAAGAAGATAATTAGGCTCCACAACCAACAATCTCCCACTTGGAGACTGATCACAACATCTCCATCGTTGTTGTACTTGTTGCACTATGATCCACCTTGGACATGTAAAACTTCTCATCTTCACCTTCATGCTTGAAGAGCAACTGAAACTGAGAAGGAACTCAGTTTCTCCTTGGTTACTCCCTTTATTAACATGTTTGCAGGATTCTGGCTAGTGTGTCTCTTTTGTAGCTTCAAATGCCCATATTCCAAGACAGATCACATGAAATGGTAGCTAATTTGTATATGCTTAGTATTTGAATGGAAGGTTGATTTGTTTGCAACATGAATGACACTCTCACTATCATAATACAACCTCCTTGTTTCCCAATTCCTCCATAAACCTTTGTAACCAAATCATTTCTTTACTAGCATTTGTAGCAGCAACATACTCTGCATATGTTGTTGAAAGTGAAACAACCTTTTGTAGTTTTGAAATCCATCTTATTGATGTTCCACCTATAGTAAAAACATACCATGTGGTGCTCCTCCTGCTATATTTATCACCTTCCATATATGAATCAAGATATACCTGTAGAATAGTGTATGAACCTCCAAAACATATTGCATGACTAGAAGTACCTTTCAAATACACGAGAATCCACTTTATTGCCTCCCAATGTTCTTTGCCTAGATTTTTCACATACCTACTCACAACTCCCACTGCATGTGCAATATCTGGTATTTTGCAAACCATCGCATACATCAAGCTACCAATTGTTGATGAATAAGCGACCATGGACATGTATTATATCTCCTCTTGTTTCTTGGGACACATTTCTTTGGTTAATTTGAAATGGTTTTCCAAAGGTGTACGAACTAGTTTTGCATTCTTCATTCTAAACCTCTCCAACACCTTCTCTATGTACTCACCTTGAGACAATGTCAATTTGTGATTTTTCCTATCTCTTTTTATTCTCATACCAAGGATTTTATTTGCATCACCGAAATTCTTCATCGAAAAATGAATTAGCTAATTTATTCTTGAGCACATTAATATCTTGCAGATTAGACCCTGCAACAAGCATTTCATCTACATACAATAGTAAGATAATATAGCTTCCATTTTCTATCCTTTTAAAATAAACAGAATGATCAAAATGACATCTACTATAACCTTGTTATATCATAAACCTATCAAACTTCAAATACCATTTCCTTGGAGCTTGATTTAGGCCACACAAGCTCTTATTCAACCTGCATACCAAATTTTCCTTCCTTTTTACCTCATACCCATGTGGCTACTACATATAAATCTCTTCCTCCAAATCCCCATGGAGAAAAGTTGTTTTTACATATAACTTTTCAAGATGCAAATATTCTACTACCACAAGACTTAAAATAGTCCTAATTGAATTCATATTAACAACAAGAGAAAATATTTCATCTAAATATATACCTTTCTTTTGTGCAAACCCCTTTACAACAAGTCTATCCTTGTACAGTTTGTTTCCTCCACCTTCTTCCTTCAACTTGTAAACCCATTTATTTTTCAATGCTCTGTTTCCTGTAGGAAACTAAACCAAGTCCCAAGTCTTTTTATTTACCAAGGAATCCATTTCTTCTTTGATTCCTTGCTCCCACTTATTTTTAGTGTCTACCTGCATTGCTTCTTCATAACATTTCGGTTCACCAGAATCAGTCAACAATAAAAAAATACAATGAAGGCGAGTATCCTTTAGGAGGTCTACTTGACCATGTAAATCTTCTAACAACACTTGCAAGAGTTTGAGGTACCTGTTTCTCATGTTCTTGTAAATTTTGATTTTCTAGTACCTTTGGAATTTATTTTTTAGTGATCTCATCAAGCACAGTGTATTCTGGTTTTTATTTTTCTTTTATCTTTCCCTGCAACTGATATTTGTACATGACCTTCTCATTGAATATGGAATCTCTACTTCTAATGATTTTGTGATTTTCATAATCCTATAAGCGATAACCAAAATAATTAACAATGTATCCAATAAAGGTGCACTTGGATTTTGTCTCAAGCTTTGTTCTATTTTCTTTATCAATATGGACAAATTCTTCACAACCGAAAGTCTTCAAAAAAGAATAGTTTACCTTTTTACCTGTCTATGCCTCCTCTAGAATTCCACCATTCAAGGATCTTGAAAGTCATCTGTTTATTAAGTAAACAACAGTATCTACAACATCTTCCCATAACTGTAAGGGAAACCCAACATGTAATCTCATACTCCTTGCACGCTCCATGATTGTCATGTTCATCCTTTTTGACACACCATTTTCTTTTGGTGTTCTTGGAACTGTCTTCTCTCTATGAATGCCATGATATGAACAATAATCATCAAACTCCTTGTTGCAATATTCACATCCATTGTCTAATCTGAAACACTTCAACATTTTTCTTGTACCTACCTTCTCTCATTTTTCTATCACCAGTGATCCTTTAGTGACCTTCCATTTCTTATCTGTAAATATAAATATACAATATTCACTTTCCAACTTCCCTGTTGAAATTATATTTTTGCTTAGATATGGAACATGTCTTACCTCCTTCAACAAACATTGGTTTCCATTCCTTTGCTTTATTTTCACCTTTCCCATTCCAACAATTTTGCATGGTGCATCATCACCCAAAATCACCTTGAACATAATCTAGAAAATGTTTCCTATGGGGTGTGGCATGAAATGAAACCTTTGAATCTACTACCCAAGACTCAGAAATATTATCTACAGAAAGAATAAAATCATCTTGTAACACATCACATGTTACATTTTCTTCCTGATTTTTCTCATGTTGTCCATCTCTTTGTTTCTTTATAGCTCTGCAGTATTTCTTCATATGTCCTTTCTTCCCAAAATTCCAACACTCTATCTTACTCAGTATGGATTTGGATCTTCCCTTCCTATAATTCCCATGGTTCCCTGAGCCCTTTCCTCTATTCTTTTGTCTTCCCCTATTCTCCATGTTTAACACATTACTTGATGTCTCACCTATGCTTTTCCATCGCATTTCCACGCTAAGGATAACACCAACAAAATCATCGAATTTAAATTTTTTGAACCAGAGACAGAGTTACTTACAACCATGAACAAGCCATTCCAACTTTCTAGCAATGAGCACAAGATTAGAAGATCCATGACCTCATCATCAAATTCCACTTTTATAAAACTTAGCTGATTAGTAACCGTATTAAATTCATTTAAATGATCTGCAACAGACCCACCTTCTAACATATTCATATTAAATAATCTCTTCATTAGAAATACCTTATTGGATGCCAAGGTATTTTCATACAGTTTAGCCAATTCTTCCAATATCTCCTTCATTGTATTTTCTTTCAAAATATTGAAATCCATTAATGCTTCCAGGCTCAACTGTATCGTTCCTAGTGTCTTTATGTCAAGAACCTCCCATTATTTTTCCTTCATGGTCGTCGCCTTCTTTTCTATTCCACCCAATGGTATTAATATATCCTTCTGATATAAATAATATTCCATCTACATCTTCCATAACTGGTAGTTTTGGCTGTTAAATTTCTCGACCCTAAACTTTCCATCTTCCGCCATTGCTCCCACTCAAACTAGGAACCTTCTTTTCCTTTGAATTACCTTTCAATCTGACACCAGTTGTTATAAAAAAAAGATTTTAGAACAATAAAATAAAGCAAATGGGGAAATAAAACACAGAAGATACACAATATAATAAAGATACATATATACGTGGTTCACCCAGTGTGGGCTACATCCACCAGAGAAATTTCCAAGTACTTCCTTTTTATTATCCAACAAAATGAAGGGATACAACCCAAAGAACACCTGCTATAACTTCCTCTTCTTTCTCTCATAGTATCCTCTCTCATAATACAATATTTGAAATGATGCAATACATTTCCCTCATAAAAGAGGGTTTCCTTCTAGGGAAAAAAAAACCCTAAAATAACTTCTACTGTCAGATATGCGACCTTATAATGAACAACCCATATTTACTATGAAATTAAAATATACATTTACGAGGAAATTTTTTCGCCGATGGCCTACTTGCACCCGGACCCCCCAAACCCCCCAAGGGGGGGAAATCCCCCCCTACAACCCCCCCACATGGATCAGTGTACTGTATTCCAAGGTGTATAGTCTTCATAGGGTATAAACATGGATGAAAACAAACATCTCTGAATCGGGAAGATAATCAGGCTCCACAACCAACACACCTAGCTACCCACATTGACACCTTGTTACTCGAAACCTACCTAATTTACCTTTCTCCTATTTTTGGGCCCCTAGCTATCGAACCTTGACTGGTGGAATCATGATAGTCATGGAACCCTAACTTGTGTGTAACTTGGCCTTATTTTCCTAATTTGTATTTTTGTTTTTGTATATATTTTGTACAATTTATTTATTTATTTGTTTTTTATTTTATTTTTGTATTCATTTATTATTTTTGTATCTATTTATTTCCATTTTACCCTTGGTTTTGAAAAACCACATGGTTTGATTGCACATGGTAATTTACCATGGTTTTTTATTCTCCATGGTTTTCCATAGTGTTGTTAGAAATGTCACCCTCCGGAAAGGTTGAACTCCCCTTTGGACCAACACCCATTCTTTGGTCCAAAGACAAAAGAAAACAAATGGACACTAACATCCCTTTAGACCTATATTAACTAATAGAAATGAGAAGGAACAGAATGTGGTGTACCTTTTTACGATGATCGTCCTTGTTTCTCCAACCTATGACCTTGATCTCCAAGTTCCTAGGTGCAAGACAGGACCTACAATGGACAAAAATGAATCTCCTCCTTCTACTCTATGTGGTTAGACAAAATAAATCTATCTACGATGACTGAAACAACATTAGACAAGCATATGTTTGAACACATGAATTTGAAGGGAATAGGCCAAGTTTATATTAATGGAAATAAAATAAGGAAATAACTTACAAATCACCTTTGACGTTGCAACAACTTCTCCAAGCTCTCCACTCCATCCCTTGCATGAATTTTTTGAGATCAAAATGATGATGCTTCAATGGATTCCTCCCCACTTCACCATGGAAATACCCTCTATATATAGGATTGGGAGGCTTAACAACCATGAGATATTTTTGGAAATGGTTGAGGATTTTACTCCATAAGTTGGGATTTTCCTTCTTGAGGTTTCATAGGATGGAGACAAGTAGGGTGACTCAAATCCTTGACCCAAACAAACTTGAATCTCCTCATATATGGACCTGAGAAAAAGTTGGGATAGTTACAACCTCCTTTGACCACATCAACGCTCCCTCAGAACTAAACAAAGAGTATTGTAAACACTCCCTAAGCATGGGAATGAGAGCGTTGGTAAGGGTTCAACGCTCCTTATACATGGGAAGGGGAGCATTGATCTTTAAAACCCTCCAAAAATGGTCGAAATTCAAGTAAAAAGCATGTTTCCATCTTTCAAATGTTGGTTTTATTACTCCAAAATGACTTAGGGATTATGGAAAATGTACTTTCATGATGTCAATGGGTTGCGACACTCAATAAAGTGCATGTGACACTCACTAATGTGTATATAACACTTGACGAAGTGCATGGGACACATAGTAAGGTGCATATGAAACTTTATGACACTTGCAACACTTTGGTGTAAATAGGTGCAACACTTAAGTTTCACATTTTAGTGTGTAACACTAGAGTTACTCTAGATATTCATTTTTATATGGGGTAGATAAATTTCACTTTGAAAATGTTTTTTACATGATTCAAATTTGTTTTTATATGGATAAACTATTTGTTTTACATGAATAAACTATTTGTTACATGATGTTTTTTGCATAAGACCTAATGTATAATATTTACATCCTCACTCCCCGTAGAATTAGAAACAATTTGAATTTTCATATATATATATATATATATATATATATATATATATTCATTTCTTTTATTTATTTTTTGTTTAAATTTTCATCTTATTTTTTTCCCTTTTATCCCCTAAGTCCTAGGTTCTATATATTCATTTTATTTTTCCCATTTAATTTAGTTTTTATTTCAAATTTTTATTTTTTCCCCTCACTCATTAAAATTCAATGTAATCTCTCATGAGACCTATCCCACGGTTTCTTCCCATTGGTCCTCACATTTACTTCATGGTAAGATCCATGGGAAATTTCCATCTAAGACATGCCTCCTATCTTCATGGAATCCCTTCCTCCTAAATACCTCATAACGACTGTATAATATCATTTTAATATTTATTGATGGAAATTATACTCATTGAACATGCATGCATAGCATTTAGGCCTCTCCATAGGCCATCAGAGTCATATATGTTGGAAATCGTTATTAGGAAAATATCCCTATGGCTAGGGTGAACCACAACAGACATGTATGACTGCATAAATCAACTCTATCCTAACAACATGCTATATAAACCAATGTGCAATCAAGATAAGAAAGAGGCCTACCTTGTCCAGATGTTCGATGATTTCCATCATTGAGCACTTTGACCCACAACTATATACCTGCAACAAGTTCTCAATAAACAAGCAAAAACAAGCATATGGTGGAAATATAAAAGGTTAGCACATTAGATAGCATAATCCATCAATATACATAACAAATATGCCCATGGATAATAATACATATATTTGCAATATATAAATTGGATGGGAAATGAGTATTTCTATTAATAAATGATCAGTAGAAGTGAAAATATTACAGACTTCCGTGTCAGCACAGTTCGGAACCAAGAAACTGAGTTCCTTCCAACTAGGCCTCCACCACTTCAATCCTCCACCAAAGGCAAGATCATATAAGGGAGACAAAGAGGTTCTCCATCAATAAGGGAAGAAATTGGGGGTTGAACATTGTGTTTAGACTTAAAGGACAAAGGGATGCAAACTCAATATGAAGTAAATAATTTCTCCAGAGTAACTTTGCTCTCAAATTTGAATTCTCTCTCCTTGTTTCCATAGCTTGAAATTGGCTTCTTTATAGCCTTCAAAATTCAACTGAAGGGCTGATTCGAAACGTTTACAGTATAAGGAAGGCCAATGATCAGATATCTCCTATCGTGACATGGAAACTCGACATTTAATTTTTATTTTCTGGCACAAATCCTTATTTACACAGGTTGTAGTGGAGCAACCTATGTATATGCTTTTTGTATAGGGTGCAAGATGCATACAAGTGGAAAAATTTGTATTTTTGTCTATGGATTTATCAATCAGGGAAAGTGAGTCTACATAGGGAAATGGAGTAAGGCCCTCTCTGCAAGATTGCATAGGGTGAGTGAAAACTTTCTCTAACATATGCCCCCTAATGTGTAAGGTCAGAGGAGTATTTGTGATAGCCGAAATACATTATAAATAACCCAGAAGTGGAGTGGTAGAGAACCAGTTGGACGAACTCAATTGCTAAATACATTCTACACTAACTTTGCATACATGGCTGCCAAAAATACATTGCAGATCCATGTGAAAAATATACCAAATAAGTGTTTGTGGCCATGAATAGGAAA
Organism: Picea engelmannii; assembly: GCA_009831015.1. NCBI lineage: Eukaryota > Viridiplantae > Streptophyta > Pinopsida > Pinales > Pinaceae > Picea > Picea engelmannii. The sequence continues at coordinate 10,409 of ML794397.1, forward strand.
ATACAAGTGCAGTTACATGCCAATAGTTGTCATAGTCACGAACAAGGCCCAGTAGAACCAGTCTCAAAACCAATTTGAAGATATCTATATACCATGGAGTACAATCTGATCTCCCATGATCACTGAAGTCATATAGGTATTGGTCCAATGAAAAGGAAGCAACAACTTAGGAAATTTGTGGCCACATAGTGATGTCTTCAAGTCTTCTACACAATCCGCCAAAGGTGTAAGTGTACATCATGTGAATAAAGGAGTTGAGGTCAAACATAATGAGACATCGTTTGATTACTGGTAATTGATGTATACCGTTAACAAATGACAGACAACCTACTGATGATGAAAGTAGGCATCAAGGCACCGAGTACATTCATACTGAGTACATGAAGAATCCATCAATCAAGAGACATTGATGTATTCCCAACTGTCGATGCGAGAGACCCTACCACTGATGACTACAAGCCTCAAGGTACTCATAAGACTCTAGGCCCCATTTCCAGAATAAATGGGCTGAAGTCTATGGAAAGAGACCTGCTAAAAGGAGAGCATTAAGGCATCTCTCATCATCCAAAACAATGTACAAAGAAGGAGCTTCATGATTTGGTGGAAATCATATGAAGAAAATTTTCACAAACCAATGACCCTGTGCATCTTTCACGTGTGCCAAGTGCAAGCGGTACATGAAAAAGACCTTATGAATAGAAGCAAATGATGAAAACTATTGACAAAGGTGAGGAAACGACCAATAAGGCTAATGGAATCCAAGACACTACATGAATCCCAATGTGTGAATAGATGTATTTTCATCGAACATAAGGGAAACCACCCAGTCAACGACCAATGATGAAATGTCGATTGTTGTGTTCAAGGTTACCTACTAATGGTGAAAGTAGGGCCAGGGTGCATGAGAGGAGTAAAATATCATGTGATTCTGAGACAAACTGAGGGTATGACCGACATTCAAAGTCAAGAGTTTTAAGGAGTGGCTGACATAGGTTGATAGACTTCCTTTGAACAAGAGTATGAGACATATGGAGGACTCCGGCAGCGTAGACCCAATGATGAAACTTGAGATGAAAGAGGCATGAATGATATTCTCTATAGGGATTGGAAGAGTGACCAGTCGATAGAGAAGACTTAGTAACGAGCTCACCTTCCTAAGGCCATGTTAATCCCAAAATTATGATGTTGAATGGACTCAATAACTTTGTGCTATGTTCAAAGGTGACACGACTGTTGTCGATACAATATAATACTCCCTTCCCACCCATATTTTTTTGTTTTTTCATAGACAAATGAATGTTATGATACAGAGGAGGAAATAAGTGTCACAAGTAAGCAAAACTAGTTCCAGTAGTGGAACATACCTATGCTCAATGCAGGGAAGTGCATGGACGAGATGGAAACTCAGGGGAATGTTCCCTCCTAGGTATAAGGTGTCAAATTGTGAAAGATATAAACAAGGCTTTGCTTGGTTCAGGATGAAAAAATGCTGAGGAAAATGGTTTATGACGCAAAGAGAGAACCATCTATAGGTTGAATACTACAAGCAAGGGAAGGAGATGCAATCACAACTTAATGCCAAAAAATGTCCTTTTTATATCTTTTAGTCCACTTGGTGTGAAAAAGTGATAAATTTGTGCCAAATAGACGTCTTTTCAAAACCAATTTACGAGTGTGAAAAAGACAATTCCACTCAGAGATCTTTTCACTTTTTGGTAACAAGTTGGAAAAGAAATTAACTAAGACTCACAACCTTTCAAATCTAATTGAACGAGTGTGAAAGGTTCAAATCACTCGGCAATATTTTCTCTTTTTGACAAGTCGGAAAAGAGATTAACTAAGACTTGTTTGAGATATTCTAGGCGACAAGTCATGGGGGAGGTGAAGGCTCTCGTGTATATATGTTGTGGAATGTCAGTATCTTACAAATAGTTGACATAATCTTGGGGAAACCCAAATATTTCCAAGTCGAGTAGGATAAAATACTTGCATAGGTTACCTTCTACAATATATCGAAGAATGCCTCTTATCTGGAAAGGTGTAGAAGAAGGAAGTCACGGCACTACAAGATCATTCCAATCAAAGGAAACCACCCTAGGACTTGGAGGGAGCATACACAAAGAGAGTGTAATCCTCCCTAGTGAAGAAGGTATAAAAATAGAAATGCTCAGGACATGGTCGAAGGACGCATCACCCTCCAAAATAATAGTGGTATTGACCAAATATTGTGTTAGTGCTTCGTAAATCTGTTTGACTAAGAAACATTCGACGAAGGTAACTTTTTCAACCAACTTTGAGACTTGAAACTAGCCTTTCAGATTTGTAGATGGCTCTCTCGAGGGGCATGGTATCTGCACGGGATATGGCTTTTAAAGCAATGTCTAGATTTAACACCTTTGATATAATGGTCTCTGGTTATATTGGCACAATAAAATAAGACGGTGGGCTATGGAGTCGATTAGTGAAAAAAATGACTCAGTGAATGAACTTGAGAGGATGAAGGCTAAGAGAACAATAATATTCAATGAAAAATAGTAATGTCTGGTGGAAATAAATTAGAGGAAGTAATTTGGATCCCTGCTGCAGGCGAATTCGGAGTTAACTTTCAGAAGAAAACATTTTGTCTAGGTGGCGCGAACAAGGGGTGTTGCGCATTGAATCCATAGGTTTGAAAATTATTTCTAAAATAGAAAGAAAAAGATATGAATAAGATAATAGGAAGCACATACAGGAGAGGGAAAACAATACATCCAACTGCTACAATTAGAATATTCACATCAAGTTACACGAATTTTGCATTAAGTTTTGGTAGAACTCAAATTTCATACAATAGCTACGGTCTATACCAATTTTTCCAACCAACCTGGCTTTCATCAAAAATATGAAATATATAAATGAGGGCGCCACTTGGGCTGCCCATTTTTTTAACTGCTAGCTCTAAAAAGTAGGAAAATGAGTGGTATGCGTTAAAGACTCTTTGCATGGTGCTATCCAAAAATAGACAATAATCACGTCTGTTTACACATGACTATTCAAAAATTTTCCAGGAGGATCTAACCATTGGTTAGCTCTTGATATGAGGAAAATATGTGTCAGTATTTCCCTTCGATCAGATGTCTGAGCAGACAGGTGTCTTCCAGGAACTCGCTATATTATATAATGGCTTTGATTTTTGTCGCACGCTCATTTGTTGGGAAAAATGTGCACGATAAGTGGTTGTTTGATGGTCATGGTCATTATAAAAAAGGTAGAGTGATTTAGGGAAATGTGTCCTTCAAAACTACCAAAATTTGTCTTCTATTTGGCAGATGCAGAGACGAACACCAGCTAAACTTGTTTTTTTTTCATGTTGGAGAGCACCGCACGAGCTTCCTTCTCAGCCTCTTCGCACTTGCTGGAATTCTTTGTATGCCTTTATTATGACAACCTATGTGCTTCAAACAGCTATATAATTGTGTCTTGCGCCTCTCTGAGCTATTGTTTTAACCATGACATGTTCCCTTCATGACCTTGTGTTGTTGATACTTCCATAGTCTTTGTCGCTAGTTGCCACCTCAGCTCCATGTTTTTCTGGTAGAGTTCAGTGATAGAAATCTTTGCCTACTTGAATTGTTGATATGTCTCTTTATCATTCACTCATGTGGTACCCATTTCCCTTATTCTTCTCCTACTTTTGTAGATCAATCCTCCAGCGGGCTCCAGATGGATGGCACGCATGAGTAGTTCTTTGACCACCGATCTAGCACACGGCTCTTCTGAAACTCAGGCTTCCTTTCCCTCCTTTTTCTTCCTTGGCCTACCCCTCTGGGACATTTGTTTTTGGGGAGACAGGGATTCTACTACCTTTCCTCCCTATGAAATTCTTTCCGCTTCAGGTTCCACGCGGTTTGATCTGATTGTTTATGTGGATAAAAGAATAACTCCTTTTGCATCTTTGGGAATGCCTACTATGCGTAAGAACGAATCCCAGTTGTTTTGGGGCTTGGACTTGGAAATTATTCTTCTCTTCGTGCCTTTTCATATGCTTTGGGAGGTTTCCATGGTGCGACCAGTATGTATTTTTCACATGGTGTATCCAGCAAATACACAGGGAGGGAACTTTGATCAACCTGAACTGGCAAGGGAAATTGCAAACAGAGTGCAGGCCTAGTTTCACGACTGAAATGGGTGTTGAGGATTTGGAATTTATAATGATTTGGGAAGAAGGAGGAATCGTGCTGAAGAACAGTGAATTCATGGCGATGGGATGTTTTGAATCGAATTGCAAATTTTCCATGGCACATCCCTGCATGTAGAACAAAGGAGATAATGTTTACAGGGCATGCATGATACGTATGCCATGACTTTTCATTCCCTTCGCCTTCATGATGAACTGATAACAGCTGCAACACTTGCCGATGTGACTTACATTAACTACTTGACTCGACATGGGGCACATAGAGACTGATTTCTTAACAGGACTTGACTCTTTGGAAAGGCCATACCCATACCACTTACGCATGTTTCGACTTTGACATCCCTTCCCGTTTCCAAGGGACAACTGGCCACTTGCTGACTTCAACCCCATGGTGCTACGTACCTAACTTCACATGTTTGGATGCATGGGTCATGACACGACTAAAAATCGAATCTAAATGGAAAGAAAAAAGGTGGCGCTAACAACTAGCTCCAATGGGGATGATATCCTCCCCGCGAGGTAGCAAAGAATATTAGACCAGGTGTCTAACCATTGGACCTCATTTTGAATCTTTGGCACTATAAAGAAAAAACAAAAAAACAACCTAAACCTATCGATGTAGATTCTAAAATCTCAGCATAAACTTAGGGTGTTCACTTTGAGCTTCAATTTTCTGCTGACCTACTGGCCTGACGCAAAAACAAATAAAATGAATATTTACAATGAAAAATGACTTAAAAGGATTTTATTTCATAAGATAATGCTTGAGGAACCTGTCATTTACAGGCCCCCAACCAAGGCATTCTCCATTTAATCCTTCCAGGAAATAAGCATTGTTCCCATAGTACATGTTGATTTTGAACAGACCTATCCAAAGGTGGTCAAACTTTTTGTGCTTCCCTTTATCTTCATTTCTCGTGTCCCATCTCAGCAGCAGATCTCCTATCTGAAAATATTTCTGTTTAGAGTGCTTATCGAAGTCTCTCTTCATCCTCTCTTGATGAAGCTGCGATCGATCATACACCTGCTCCCTCACCTGTTGCATGTGAATTAGCTGATTTATTCTCCTCTGCGTAGCATTTGGTTTGGCCTCCCGCTCTTGCAACAATTTTATAACGGGTGGCCCCAGTAAGGTAGGAAAGATGGCATCTATGTCGTATACGATATAGAAAGGTGACATTGAGATGGACTTCTTGGAGGTGACCCGATCTTTCCACAACACATAGATAATATTTTAATGCCAAGATTTCTTATTGTCTTGCAGGAGTCTTTTGATGATTCTGGTTAGGCTCTTATTTGAGGATTCTACTAACTCGTTTCCTTGTGGATATTATGTCATGGAATGCCCCAGGGTTATATTGTGATCCTGACAAAACTTTTCGATTGTCTTAGACGTGAATGTGGTCGTGTTGTCGATTATGATCTTGACGGGACATCTGAATCTTGACAAAATGTTTATCTCCAATAATTGGATGATGAATACTTCAGTCACTTGCTTTGTGGGGATTTCTTCTATCCACTTCGTGAAACAGACGATGGTTGTGAGTATCCATATGTGTTGTGCGGAGGATGGAATATTTATTTCCCTTATTAAATCTAGACCCCACTGCATGAAAGGTGCTTCGACTGAGATCAAATTTAGTGGTAGGCATTGCAACTTTCTTCTCCCATCGAAAATATGAAATTCGTGGAAGCTAGAGACCTCTTTATACACATCAACAAATATTGTAGGCCAGTAGTAACCTTCCCTCATGATTTTGTGCGCGTTGGTTTTCCAGTAGTTGGTGTCCTCCGCAGTCACCTTTCTAAAATTCTTGTATGGCCTGCTTCACATCACTTTCCAGCAAACAACTCAACAATATTCCCCCAGGATCCTTCCAATAGATTGAATTGTCTAGGAAGCAGAACTTAACCTCTTTGAGTTTGAGAAATATCAACTTAGTCTTACTTATGCCCTGAGGATATTGGATATTCTCCAACACATAGAGGATGTCTGCATACCATGGTGAGTCTATGATATCTTGAGACACCTGTGCAGTTATTTCTTCTTGAGGGCATTATGATAGATCAGCGATGAAATTCATTCCTACAGCATCACATTCTGAATACACCATTAGCTTTACCAGGCCCTAACCCTTGATTAGTTTCATGGGATTTATCTCAAGATCATATTCTAGCATGGCCCCCATCCACTTTCCTCTCCTTCCTTCCGGGTCAGGTTGAGTCAGGATATCCTTTACTGAGTTGTTGGGCACATAAGCGATGACATGGGAGTGAAAAATGTATGTCTTGAATTTTTTCAAAGCTTTCACTAAGGCATATGCTTGTTTTTCCATAATGTCATACCTCAGTGGAGCATCGTGCAGTGCTCGGATGAAATAGGCTATAGGATTTTCGAAATACAGCACCCCGACATTAGTGTGTTCTGAGGAAAATGAAAATAGGATGAAATCTTTCGTAAAGTTCGGGCTAGCTATCACAAGAGCTTTAGTCAGCGCCACTTTTATATCTTCAAAATACTTATTGGCCTCTAGGTTCCACTTGATCTCATTTCCCTTCCTGAGCATGCAAGTTAAGTGCTTTATGATTTCGGCTAGGTTCGGGATGAAGCTCCTCAAGAAGTTCACTTTTCCCATGAAGGATTGCACTTCTTTTTTACTAGGCAGGGTGTCGATCTTCAGGATCCCTTCAACCCTGTTGGGGTCTATCTTAATGCCTTCCTTAGAGATAATGTGTCTTAGCAACTTCCCCTCTACCACCATGAAATGTGATTTCTTTGGATTTAGCGATATATCGAACTTCCTG
>ML794397.1:42107-69705 GCA_009831015.1 Picea engelmannii
CCATGCTTTTTCCTCTTGTCTTCTTTCTTTGAAAACGACGATTCCCCTGACACACCTGCTTTCCCTGCTTCAATATATGTAGCTTGAACAGAAACTTCATCAAGGTTAGTGGGTCCAAACATAAAAACAGTGTTTCTAATATGCACAGACAAACCACCTATATACTTCATAAGGGTTTCTTGTAATTGCAAAGGAATGTCTAACATTAATGCCATTTTTCTAAATCCATCGGTGTATTCTTGCACTGATTGTACTTTTCTTAGCTTTAAATATTTCCATTCAATTATTGCTTTTTCTTTATAACCCAAAGGATAAAACTGTTTCCTAAGTGCAGAAATAAAATTCTTCCATGATGGAAATACATTACCCACATCTTGTGTTCCTTTTTGCAGCTTGCTCTGCCACCAGATAAGAGTTGTACCTGCAAGTCTCAACGATGCCAACTTGATTTGTGTGGCCTCATCCTTGATCTGCTGCACACTGCAGTATACCTCCATCTACCTGATCTAGTTATCAAGTTTTTCTGCATTTACTTCACCATCATATATGGGCAACTAAAATTTTACATCAAGTTTTAACAATGGCATTTCATGTTTATGCTTATGTACATTTTGCTTCTCATTAGATTTAGAACTTGAACTTGAAGAAGAAGGAGAAGAAGGAGGTGTTGATGGAGGTGAAGGAGGAATGTGAGGATGGTCCTCTTCCTCTTCACTTTTTCCTTTTGAAGAATTACCCAAAACTGGTCGCTTCTGTTCTAAATAATCTTCGTACAAAACTATCACCATCTCTGACATAGCATGGAATGTTTTTTGGAACTCTTTCTCATCTTGAGAAATCCATTCTTCCGATGCCATCTTCTCACTGTGAGAAGCTCTTTTTCTCAATCCAATCAATGTATTTTCTGCAACAAGATTATCTTCACCACGCTGTAGCTTTTCCCTGGTTAACATGCAAAACTCAAATCCAAACGTCACCTAGCTCTGATACCACTTGATCCGTAGGATCTTTTAAATGACTATGGTTGAGTTTTAATTTTGCATGCGTTAATTAACCATTTGAGAAACTTAGAGAAAGAATGAGGAAAGAAGAGGAATTATAATAGCCATATACACATTTGCAGATCTTAAATGAAAGAATAAATAGCAAACCATAACACGCAGATTGATAACGGAGTTCGACACAACTTTGCCTACGTCTCCAGGCCTTTGTCTCTGTGGGGGAGGCTTCTTTATTTCTATTCAAATGCTCAAAATTACATTGTTGCAATGCCAAATGGCTACAAGACTGCTCTGGTCTTGTTCTCCCAGATCTCTAGAACCCTGCAAAGAAAATGACACGCAAAACGGACGTCCGGAGCTCCCATAAATGGTCCGACAGTGTCTCCTCCTCAAAAGCTTCTCTGCATCAACATGGCTTTGGCTTGGCTTTCCTTCAGCATAAATCTTCTTTGACTACTCTCTAATGGCCTCAAACAGGCCTAGTTTATATAGCCTTGAAGTTGGTTTCTCACCTCCAACTTCCTCCAAGAATTTGGCCTCCAAAAATGCCCAATATCCCCCAAAAATGGAGAGAATCCACCAAAAATAGGCATATTAATCATAAAAAAATAACTTTATAACCAAAAAACCCAAAATATGGTTGAATTCGGGTGTATCCCCCTTTATTCCATGTGTGTGCCCTTAACTCGATCATATGGCTATTTTGGGCCGAGCACGAGCCCATAGGCTATGCACTAGCCCCCCTGTCTCGCGCTAGCTCCGGGTTCTATGGTGTGTTGGCATAAGCCCACGGGCTATGCCCCATAACCTTCATTGCGTTGGCTTGACTCCCGGGTCACATGGTACTGTTGGCGCATCCACGGGCCAACGGTTATAACAAAAACCCCGCACTTTTTAATGAAACAACTCTCGGTTGTGGTCTACGATTACATGGTGTATGGTTCGACGTCGAGGGCTGGGGCTAGACCCCGATCCTTTTTGCCACCGCATGAACCTTTGACCAAATTTAAATACATTTCGCGTCAATTGTATAACAAGTAACATCGTGGGGGCGGGCGGTTAGCCCAGCCCCGCTAGTCCACAGCCTACCGGGAGGTCGCGGGTTCGACCCCCGACCATGCCAATTTTACAATAAACCAATAACCAATCATACGGTGCCACGTGGCAGCCCGTGACTGGGCCACATGGCACCTTAAAAACCAACCATAACTTGACACATGTCAGCTTCTGATTCACCCACATCTATTTCCATGTCAACTGTCTGTACTTCCTTGTCACCTGTCGCGTCAACCTACCACGTCAGCCGCTGACGTCACCCCGTGCCATGTGTCACCCTTCCAGTGGTGACATGTGTCACTTCTGGATTGTCCCAACTATATGTCAAACGTTCAAATATGCCTGCCATGTGTCACTCCCTAGTGCTGCCACATGTCCCCTATATGGACCTGCCACGTGTCGCATGTACAGACATGCCACGTCAGCGTCCGTACGGACTGTACAGACTGCACGGTCAGCAAAAATGTTTTTTGCCTGTTTGACTTATCGGACAGAACATGATATCTTCTCCATACGGAGCCCATTTGACAAAGTAAATATACCACCGGAATCAGGAAGACGAGACAGATGCAATGGCATAGTTTTCGTTGCATTCAGAGAACTTTCATTTTTTAGCATTTTTCAAGACCTATCAGGCTTCTAGATCTGATTTCGGATCATATGGAATGCTTTGTCCAGGTACTCGAGGTGTTGCTTGTCAGAGGTAGAGTATACCGTGATGTCGTCCAGATAGATTACAATGAAATTTTTCTTTTCATCGGCAAATTCTATGTCCATCGCCCTCTGGAAAGTTCCACCAACGTTCATCATACCGAAAGGCATCTTGGCATACATGAACATTCCCCATGCAGTTGTGAAAGTCATATTTTCTCTTTCGTCTGGGTGAACCATCATCTGGTTATAACCTGAGAAACCATCCACCATGGACATCTTCTGAGACCCCACCACCTTTTGCAGGATATATTCCATTTTGGGGAGAGTGTAGTGATCCTTGAGAGACACCTTGTTTAGATTCAAGAAATCTACACACAACATTATCTCACCGCTTTTCTTTCTTATGGGCACCAAATTAGATACCCATTTCGAGAATCGTAAAGAAACAATAATTTTAGGTTCAAAGAGTTTCTTTACCTCATTTTCAATCAATGGTAACAAAAGGGGATTTATTTGTCTCAGCTTTTGTTTGAAGGGATTCTAGTCTTCTTTGAGAGGGATGACATGTTGGATCACTTTAGTGTCATACACCTTCAAATCATCGTAGCTCCACGTGAACATGTCAGGGAAGTTCTTCATGAGTTTGACGTAGTTCTGCTTGACCTCTGGACTGAGTGCTTTTGATAATTTGATCATGTTTGGGTTTTCCTCAGTCTCTATGTTGCAATCTTCCGTGTCTTATGCACTTGCAATGATATTGGGTTTTTTAGCCACATCATTCCCGTCAAACAGCTTTTCCAGCAACACTAACCCCTTTGGAATGATGTTATTTTTTAGTTGGATTATGTCCCTTCCCGCGATCTGGTTTTGGAAAGTGTCATCGTTACTATGTGCATCAACGCTCTCATCTTCATCACATCATCATTCCTCATCAATGTTTGTATTAGCAAACTCATCGCTCATAAGGAGGAATCTCTCCACCTGCTTGTCGTCATCAAACACTTTCCATATTATTAGGCACTGTTGGCCTGTGCTTGACCTTGATTTCATATTTTTTGTTTGGGAAGATGGGGATCTTAAAAACTGAGGCTGAGGTGGCCAACGTATCAGCAATCTGATTTTGCTCTCTAGGGATAGTAGATAGGTTATACTTTGAAAATCCTTCGAGGAGATCCAGCGCCAAATTTTTGTACAATCTTATCCTATAGTGTTTTGTCTGATATACACCCTTTACCTGATTTATGATCAGATCGAAATCCCCATGCACTGTTATCCTCTGCACGCCCAATTCTTTCAAAACTTGTAAGCCCAATATTAGTGCTTCATACTCTGCCATGTTGTTTGTACATTCGAATGCAAGTTTGTATGAATACAACTTTTTGTCGACCTCAAGAGGGATTATGCATACACTGACACCAGCCCCTTATTTGATGACCGTGTCATCGAAACTCATGTTCCACACCCCACTTTTCATGCATTCTTTCAGGTCCACGCCCTTTGTTGTTTCCCGCACGGTTTTATCGTCAACTTTCATGATGGTTGTCGACTCTTCCTCTTCAAAGCTTAGGTCATTGTAGAATGTAGAAGAACCAACCTCAGTGTCGATGGTGTATATAGGATGGTTATTTGGCTGTGTCTTGTTTTTTACCATGTATTTCAACAACACTTCTCTGTACAATCATCTATCATGGCCAAAAAGAGGGATGGTGGCATATGACATATCCATCTGCAAAGTTCCCTTTAACTTCGTAGCCCACGACCTTGATAGTAGCATGCACAACTTTGGGGGTATGTCTATGACGACTATGTCCATAACCATGTTCTTTGAGGGGATTTGATCCAACAACACAACTAGGTCTTTGATGAGGCCCAAACACTTGACTTTCCTTGAATAAAAAGTGAAAAGGTATTTGTATGGCCTGATGATATCCAAACCCAATTCATCCATGATCACCTTTGGCATGAGGTTTCGCAACGTGCAAGAATCTAGCATGGCGTTATCCAGGTTCATGTCAAGGACCTTTATACTGACGTAGAATGGAGGGACGTCCTTGGTATCATTTATCTCTTCAAAACGCATACCAAAAAGGATAGTTGGGTGGTCATCTTGGATATTCAAAGTATCGGGGGTCCCTCCCATTTTCAGAATTTTAATGATTTTCTCCCAATACTCGCCTTTTCTAATAATTTCATTGAACATGACAAAGATTTTGATTTTGGCCATCTCATGTTCAAAATTGAAATGGGGACATAATTTCTCTACCTCTTTTCTGTGCGCTTCCTGGCTTGTTTCCATAGATTTCCTCGGGGCCTCCTCCTTTGACTTTGTCTTTTCAGTTGCGTCCTTGGGCAGGTTGTCTGGCTTCTATTTTCTTTTGTAAGGGGTGTTTGCAAGAGGTTTCCTTATGGGGTTTGTTTGTTGTGGCTCGTCAGGCGCGTATTTTCTCTGAAGCTTATATTTCTTCTGGAACTGCATGATGGCGTTCTAATAGCCTTTTATGAACTCCTCTGTCTCCCAGGATGATGCATCATCTATTTCGAGTATCATATCATCATCCGACTCCAACATGAATTCATCATTTTTGCTTATGTACCGATCATGCTCGCTCTTTGTCAAGAACACACATGGGTTTTTGTCATCAAAACAATGCATTTGGTATTCAAAATTTTGGTCGAAGTCCTCATCCACGTAGTTGTTATAGAACAAAGGTATTGTCTATTTTTCACCTTTATCATTCTGCTCTCTCTGTTCCCTCTGTCTGATCTAAGGGAATTGACCCTGCCCGAGGTTTGGATTCCGGGGATGGGGGTCATTAAGTTCTCAGGAAACAGGTCTGTTTCCCATGGACATTCTCTCCATCATATTTTCCACGGTCTTCATCATCATGTTGAACTTGTCATCTGAGGACCACGATGTCGATGGATATGCATCTCCTTGAGGTTTCTTATCTCCTCTGTTGCATATTTTCTTTATTTTCCCCGACGCCATCATGTTTACTTCAACCTCGATAACGTTACTCATTATAATGTCTAGGTTTGTTGAACTTCTTTCTCTTAACAAGAGGGAGAAATCGTTGTCAAAGGAATCGACGTATAGAAAATGTGTATCCCTAGGGGATGGATTGACTTCTGCAAGGATTGAGTTGTACACCTTCAAGAAATGGGTTGAGAATTCCTGCAATGTCGCTTCTAGTGCATTCTTCATATTATTGTACTGTGTTAACAACTGCAAAGGGTTTTTCTTGTCCCCACATTTATTCAAGAAATACGTCTCGAATGCTTACGGGTGGGAGGGATTTGAAGCATTTTCTTACATCTCTCGAAAGGCTCTGCGCAAACAACCTCATTTTTTCATCTACATAGTCCACCTCCTCTAGGTCGACGAAATCATTAAACCAGTCCAGGTACCTCTGGGTAGAAACACTTTCTTCAACATCGTAGACTCTAATTCTCTGGCTATAATTCCGAGGCAAGACATGTAATTGTGCTAGCAAGATAAGGGGGGTGAATCTAGTGGCCATGGCTCCAATAGGATTCAAATTTTTAGGGATATTATTTGATATTAGGGCTTGGAATTTATTCGGGTCAAAAACAATCTTGTCCAAGATGGTTTCCGATTTAGACCTGAAAGGGTTTTCTCAAATAATTCGTCAAACTCAAGGTCGTCAATACTCTTCGCATCGTATTTGGGTAAGGACGGGCTTCTATCCATGTAGTAGAACGGGTCTGATGCTTGATCTCTAGTCTTGTACATAATCTTCTTGGGGTCATACACAAGCTTTGTAGGTTTGGGTTAGGATTTGCTTTGGTATAGATCATCTTTGGAGACAAGGTTCCTGAACTGCGCTATTTGGAGCTATTGGTATTTTCAACTAGAGTCGCTAGGGTAAGAGTTTCAGGTGGTATGGATGTTTGTCCCTCAGTTACCCTCAAGGGTCAAACTGCAATGTTAGTTGTTTTCCCAGGGAAAATCTATTCAATTTCGTCCCCGACAATGACACCATAATGTTAGCACTATATAAATCTATTCAGTTGATAAACAAACAATGAAGTTAACTTTTTCAACCAACTTTGAGACCCAAAACTAGCCTTTCGAATCCAGAGAGGGCTCTCTCGAGGGGCATGGTATCCATGTGGGATATGTCTTTTAAAGCAGTGGCTAGATTTAACACCTTTAATATAATGGTCTCTGGTTATATTGGCGCAAGAAAATAAGACAGTGGTCTATGGAGTCGATTCGAGGAAACAATGGAAACAAATGACTCAGTGACTGAACTTGAGAGGATGAAGGCTAAGAGAGAAACAATATTCAGTGCAAAATAGTTATGTGTGGCGGAAAGAAATTATAGGAAGTAACTCGGAGCACCGCTACGGGCGAATTCAGAGTTAATTTTCAGAAGAAAACGTTCTGTCTAAGTGGCATGAACAAGGGGCATTGTGTAGTGAATCCACAGGTTCAAATTTTTTTTCTAAAATAGACAAAAAAAGATATGAATAAGATAGTAGGGAGCACATACACGAGAAAGGGAAAGCAATACATCCAACTGCTACAATTAGAACCTTCACATCAAGTTACAGGACTTTTGCATTAAGTTTCGGTATAACTCAAATTTCATACAATAGATACGGTCTATACCAGTTTTTCCAACCAACCTAGCTTACATCTAAAAGATGAAATATATAAATGAGGGCGTCGCTTGGGTTGACCATTTTTTTAATTGCTAGCTCTAAAAACTAGGAAAATGAGTGGTATGCATTAGAGACTCCTCGCCTGGCGCTATCCAAAAATAGAAAATAATCACGTCTGTTTACACATGACTGTTCACAAATTTTCCAGGAGGATCTGATCATCAGTCAGATCTCAATATGAGGAAAATATGTTTCAGTATTTACCTTCGATCATTTGTCTCAACGGACAGGTGTCTGCCAAGAACTTTCTATCTGCTATTACAACCTTGATTTATGTCGCGCGCTCATTTGCTGGGAAAAATGTGCATGGAAAGTGGTTGTTTGATGGTCATGTTCATTATCAAAAAGGTAGAGTGCTTTAAGGAAATGTGTCCTTCAAAACTGCCAAAATTTGTCTTATGTTTGGTGGATGCAGAGACGAACACCAGCTAAACTTATTTTTTCTCCACATTGGCAAGCGTTGTGTGGGATTCCTTCTTGTCCTCTTTGCGCTCCCTGAAATAATTTGTATGCCTTTCCTCTGACAACCTTTGTGCTTCACGCATCTATACAATGGTGTCTTGCACCTCTCTGAGCTATCTTTTTAACCATGACACATTCCCTTCGCGACCTTGCACTATTGATACTTTCATGGTCTTTGTCGCTAGTTGTCACCTTAGCTCCATGTTTTCATGGTAGAGTTTATTGATAGCCATCTTTGCCTTCCTTAATTGATGAGATGGTTCTTGATCATTCGCTCCTATGGTACCCATTTCCCTTGTTCTTTTCCTGCTTTTGCGGCTCAATCCTCCAGCAGGCTCCAGCCAGATGGCGTGCATGAGTAGTTCTTCGACCACTGATCTGGCACACAACACTTATGAAACTCGGGCTTCCTCAGCCTCCTTGTTATTCCTTGGCCTACCCCTTCTTCGAGGTATTTTTTGTTGGGGATACAGGGATTCTACTTCCTTTCCTCCCTACGGAGGTATTTCCGCTTTAGGTTTCACGTAGTTTGATGTGATTGTTTCTGTGGATAAAGGAATAACTCCTTTCGCATCCTTGGGAATACCTGCTACGGGTGAGAACAACTGCCAGACATTTTAGGTCTTGAACCTCGAAATTCTGCTACTCCATGTGCCTTTGCTTATTCTTTGCGAGGCCTCCATGGAGTGACCAGTATGTATTTTATGTGCGGTGTATCTGGAAAATGCACAGGGAGGGAACTTTGATCAACCTGAACTGGCAAGGGAAATTGAAAATAGAGTGTGGGCCTAGTTTCACGAATGAAATGGGTGTCAAGCATATGGAATTTATAACGAGATGGGTAGAAGGAGGAATCGTGGCGGAGAACAGTGAATTCATGGAAACGTGATGTTTTGAATCGAATTGTAGATTTTCCATGGCACATCCCCACATGTAGAACAAAAACGATAATGTTTGCAGAGCATGCATGATACGAACGTCATGATTTTTTATTCCCTCGGCCTTCATGATGAACTGATAACATCTATTGCACTTGCCGATCCAACTTCCATTAACTACTTGACTTGACTTGGGGCACGTAGATATTGATTTTTTAATAGGACTTGACTCCTTGGAAAATATATACCCATACCACTTACGCATGTTTCGACTCTGACATCCCTTCCTGTTTCCAAGGGTCCACTAGCCACTTTCGGACTTCGAGCCCACAGTGCTACATATATGACTTCACAAGTTTGGATGCATGGGTCACGATGTGACTAAAAACTGACTCTAAATGGAAAGAAAAAAGGCGGCACTAACAAATTACATCGACAAAGTCACTTTCCTATTCTTGTCAGTCTCCAAGAGAAGAGAAAGATCGATCGAAGATTGCATCAGCATCACCACTTCTTCAACTATTGGTTGAATAGGATGCGAGACAACAAGGTCAAGAGATGCGTCAACCCCTAAAGGAAGAGGGTTGTCAGTCGGAGATTGCATCGACATGACTGTTGGTTGAACAGGATGTGAGACCATAAGGTCAAGGGATGCATCAAACCCTAAAGGAAGAGGGGTGTCAGTCGAAGGTTGCATCGACATGACTGTTGTATCAACCAAAGAAGGTTGGGAGGACAAAAATGACTTAGAACCCAAATGGCCCATAGGAAAGGACCACAACAGTAGGAGGGCACAAACGAGTAAGGTGATCTCCTTGGCAAATCCTACAAAGGAACTTGGGCTTATGGATTACCCATCTAGGATTCTCAATTGTATGAATTCCCCCAACATGACTTGCAATGTCTAGTGACATGCTCCCAACATGAATTGTAGAGGCTAGTAGAAAATCTCCAACATGACTACCATAGGTTGGTTATGGATCCCCAACATGACTAGCAGAGGTTGGTGATGTATGTGCATTGTGACTATTGATGACTGGACTTGTGCCCCCAACATGAATTGTAGCAACTAGTTTCTAGTCTTCAACATGACTGGCAGAGGTTTTTGACCCATATCCAACATGACTCATAGAGGTTGGTGATATAATTCCAGTATGTCCCTGACCCTCACAAGATGAAGTCGAGGAAGGTAGGGTCCAAGGATCACTAAAATACGAAGTGCGGAAAGGAATGGACTTCCTAGTCGAGACGGGCCTACTGGACATGGAATAAATGTGATGGTTTGGTGTTGATAAGTCGAAAGTACCCATAAGGGAAGAATACATTTTGACACTGATATTCTTAGTTGTTGGCTGAGAATTGTCGATTACAAGTATCGACTGTCCAAGAGATGCATTAGGACTAAAGCACGCAAAGGATAATTGATCGATCATCATGATCTTCCCTTCATGAGGAAAGAAAAGAATACAAAAGACAGACAACATGATGACAATCATAGCATAAGTCCAATTGCGACCTAGTAACAGATTATAATCAAGAGGCGGATCAACTACCTCTACCGTCTTCCCACCTAACTGGACTGGAAAGGCAGGGAGAATACCGTGAGGGAGGAATGAATTACCGTCAAAAGTAGTCAACATGTTCGATGACTTGGAAAGATTCGGAGAACCGAGAGCTTTCCAACAGGCCAGGGACATCACACATGTAGTAGAGCCTTCATCAACAACTGCATGTTTTATGGTATACTTTGAGTACTCCACATGGATTTGGAAAGCCACATGGTAAGGAAAGCGAGGCTTAACAGCTGTGATGCCAAACTTGATAACCTTTGAGCCACTATATTCTAGAGATCCTAAAGTAGAGAGTAAGGAATTACTCTGTGAAGGACATGTCTGGAGTACCTACAAAGCCGACATCACACAAGGGGTTTCGCCCAGGTCCTCAACAATAGAGTAGTTATAGGCATATCTAGAATTTTTATTATGGGTAGAGCATTTGAGTACTCCTTTCGGAATACAAGGCGGTGGCTCTAGTTTCTCAATATGTAAATTCATCTCCAGAGGAGGAAGAGGAGATTCTAGAATGAGATTATTTTGTTTAGAACTATAGTCTCGAGATCGAGTGGCTACATCAATTTTCGCATCGACCATATTGATACATAAATGGTCGCCATCTTGTGACTGTTGGTTTTGACCTCCACCAACTGCATTTCCAACATTTGAGGAGCTCAAGGGTAAGTGTTGATTATGTGGGAATGGATTCATCAGAACAACAAGAGATTGAGCTAAACACCTCACAGCTTATGCAATTTTGGGGCACAAATGGGTAAGGTGATCATTTGTGCAAATATTATAGGGAAAATTCACCTTACGTCTTTCTCGTTTTCCCTCTCCATCATTACTACCCGTCTTCTCATTATTATTATTTTCCTTGGGTTTATTACCATTTTTCCCACACTTATGTTTATTGTGTCCTTTCTTCTTATTCCCTCCTAGTTGGTAGTTACCATTTGGTTTGGTCAACGATTGTATGGAGTGCACATCCACCGACTGAGTGGGGTTGAAAGGCACAAACAAAGATAGCCCTCCTGTAGACTGTCTTAAAGACAACTCTTTCAACTGGTTTTTCACCGAGTCTGTGGACTTTACATTGGTAGAACATACAATTCCATCGACATGAGGTTCGAGCTTTTGCCTAGGGTCATAAGTAAATTGTCTTGCATCAGGAAGAAGGTGGTATAAAATCCCATACTGAGCATATATTAAGTCTAACTTTTGGGCCCTAAATATCGCTTATTCCTCAGTGGTAACCCCAGAAGTAGCAATGTCCTTCGAGATAGGAGCGTGAAACGATTTAATAAACCATTCTAAAATAAATTTTAGGGGAATAGGGGTCTTAATCAACCTCTTCCATCTACATGACTCCTAGATATGGTCTGAGATATGAGTGGCGGTATCCTGGCGTAAAGTAGAAAACAGTTCTAATCCAGCATCATAACGAATGGGAAACTGGAAGTGGTTAAGAAAGACCATCACCAACTGAATAAAAGTCCCATATGCCCCCCAAGGTATCTCAATATACCAATTCATAGCAACTCCAATAATGGTGCATTGAATTAATCTCAAACAAACATAATCATCATTAAGGGAGTTTGATGAGCACCAAAGGTGAAAGGTAGTTATGCGATCACCGGGATCCTCTCAATTATTACCCTTGAACTTCGGGATGTCCAAAGGAATTTTGGTGGGGACCAGGGACCATGTAGGATCATGACTCATAGGGTCATTTATTAACTTATCCAAATCTGGCAGATTAAGCATGGCTAGAAAAGGGAGACGAGGTTGTGACATCCGGACCCAACCTCCTGGGAAAGATTGTTCTTGCGGATTTGCAGGACATCCAGGGTTTTGGTAAACACCATGACCTTGCCCAACATTATAAGGCCCTCCCTTGGGATGATTCATATAAGGTTGGTTGGGCATCATTCCAGCTGAAATGTTATGTTGAGGGTTATAGAAATTGCCCCGAGTTGGATTAGATCCAGGTTGGGGGTTGCCCAAAGCATGAAACTGACCTCCCCCAAGTTGGAAAATGAAGGATAGAGGAAGATTCGTCATGCCAAAAGTATTGGTTGGAATCTGCGCCGAGGAGGTAGGATTGTAGGATGGAACTTGAGCCGAGTCTTGTCCGCAAGGTTGACTATTCCAGCTAGAAGTAGGAGGATTGGAACTAAGGTTAAAAATAGAGATACCTCCCATTTTAGGAGTCATTTGAGGAATTTGAGATCCACCAAATAAAAAAGGAGTGTAAGGAGGTGTACTTCCCGTAAGCCTAATGCTAGCATTAGGGCCAACAACTGGGATGGAGTTCGAAAACTATGAAGTGAAGTTAGCCATACCATAAGAAAATGGACTAGAAGCCATAAGGATGGAATGGAAATTGTATCCCGGTGAGTGGCCAAGAGACACAAATGGGTTCGAGGTGGTAGCTTGAGCATTAACTATAGGCCAAGCCATAGTAATTATAGGTTCCTCCAGTACTACAACCATGGAGGTTGCAGGAATCAAAGGGGTGCCATTAACTATAGTGGGTATGGGAGTCAAAGGGCTCCCAAAATTTTGAATACCAGGTTCAATACTCATCCTTATAGAATCACAAGTCTGAATGATGGATGTGTGTGTACCACGTATAATGACTCTACTCCTCTTAGAAGTCAGAGACACGAAATCTGGTGGTAACTGTAACAAGTGAAGGGACCGGTGAGGAGGCTGGTCCGACTCCATAATTAATTAGGAGTCTAAAGATAAAAAAATATATACTAAGTCCAACTAGTACTCAAAGATCATACCAAAATTCAAAGAACAATATGCATGGAAACGGGCTAAAGTGGCTGAGTGGCCTCCCTCCCTAAAAAAGGTATGTCTTGACCAAGAGGGGTCTGAGACTCCCCGCTAAAGATCGGATGTAACATAATTAGTTATAGGGGCCCTCATGGGATTAACAACAAGTCGGTCAGACCCCTCCAGAGAGGTAATCCTCCATAAAGGCTATGTGTTGTCTGACCCCTATCTGACCCAGGGTACTTGTAGAATAACCCCTGCAAGTAACCTATGAGATACCTAAATCAAGAAAGTAATAAACCATTGTATAACCAATGCACATACGAGTAGTCGTAAGTCCAGATCACCCCAATGGGCAGTATAGAAAATCCTGAAACCTTGAAATAACCTCCTCTCACGGAGGTATGGGCACAACAATATCCTCAGATACAAATAAATCCATAAAAATATCGTTGACGCTAGGCGAGTATCAGGGGGATATCCCTTCAACCAACTTCGCACGACCTCATGATTAACTCTGGTGTGAGAGGAGCCTCCCGATCTTACCAATTATACAATGGAATTCTCAACTCCCTTTCTCGGACACATATGTTTATTTAATTTCATTGGAGAAGTTTACTCACAAAATCCTATTCCAAGGCACTAAATCCTAGACTAGTTTGTGCACCGTAGAAAATAAAATCATAACTAATCAATTTTAATAAAAAGCATAAATTTGATTGTCTATGATTACTCAAAAAGGTATGGAAGTGAAACTCATGATGTTACAACTCTACAAGAAAAGTAAATACGAAAATAATGCAAAGTCTAACTTTAACTTTTCAATGAATGATATGATTATAAACACAATGCAATTTTCTATTTCAACTCTGCAATTTAGAAGTAAAAATGCAATCTTTCACTATATGCACTAAGATAATGATAGATATTCAAAGACAAAAATGCCAAGCAATGCAAAATGACTATATTTTTTGTATTTTCAATATATCAAAACTGAAAATGCATGGACTAAAAAGTAACTTGATATATACATCCCTATTGTGTATAAAAGAGAGATAACTCAAGAAGGATATCAAGCAACAAAGAACCCAACCCAATTTACAAGGACAATAAAAATGAAAATATGAAGAGAAAGACTTCGCCCATAAATTTAACCAAAAGAGGGTTTCTTGTCATCCCACGGGCACTTAACAGGCACTACAGATACRTAAGAAGGTTCAACAAGCATCAAATCCCACCYAGCAAACACCAAACCAAGAAAAYAGGCAAGGAAGATAGTTGTAYGCGATTGTTTGGGAAAACATAGCATATATACGCAGCTTGCAGTGAGACAGCCTGCATGTATAAGSAACTGTAAGGAAAAAGGTGCGTATATGATTTGAAACAAGGCCACKCAAGKGAGAAAGGATGAAAACTTAGATCYAGAGTGAACAGGCATTGTCAAGCAATGATATGACAAGAAACACAATAGAAACGAGAGAAATCTAAGGAGAAAAGTAGTTCAAACCCTAAGAAAGAAGATTCATCCCTAGTATGGTCGCCAATTGTGTTACRAGGAAAATCTCTCTATTTCTAGGGTGAACCACAACAGACAGGTATGACTGCAAAAATCAACTCTATCCCAACAACATGCTATATAAACCAATGTGCAAGCAAGCTAAGAYAGAGGCCTACCTCGTCGAGATGTTCGATGATGTCCACCATTGAGCACTTTGACCCACAACTATATACYTGCAACACATTCTCAATAAAGAAGAAAAAACAAGCATATGGTGGAAATATAAAAGGTTATCACATTAGATAGCATAATCCATCAATATACATAACAAATATGCCCATGGATAATAATAAATATATTTTCAAGATATCAATTGGACGTGAAAGGAGTATTTCTATTAATAAATGATCAGTTGAAGAGAAAATATTATAGACTGTGTGTCAGCATAGTTCGGAACCAAGAAACCGAGTTCCTTCCAACTATGCCTCCACCACTTCAATCCTCCACCAAAGTCAAGCTCATATAAGGGAGACAAAGAGGTTCTCCATTGATAAGGAAAGATCTTGGGGGTTGAAAACTGTGTTCAGACTTAAAGGACAAAGGGATGTAAACTCAATATGAAGTAAATAATTTCTCCAGACTAACTTTTCTCTCAAAGTTTAATTCTCTCTCCTTTTTTCCATAGCTCAGAATTGGCTTCTTTATAGCCTTCAAAATGAAACTAAAGGTCTGATTCGAAACATTTCCAGTATATGGAAGGCTAAGGATCATAGATCTCCTGTCGTGACATGGAAACTTGACATTTAATTTTGATTTTTTGGCACAAATCACAAAGTACACTAGTTGCAGTGGAACAGCCTGTGTATACGCTTTCTGTATAGGGTGCAAGATGTGGACAAGTGGAAAACTTTATATTATTGTCTCTAGATTTATCAATTAGGGAAAGTGAGTCTACATAGGGAAATGGAGTAAGGCCCTCTCTGCAATATTGCATAGGGTGAGGCAAATCTTGCTCTAACAGAAAGGTTGTAAGCTATGGTAATTACTTTATTATTAGTCAAATCCACATGCCATCAGAGTCAACCCTCATTCTGACCATGCCATTGGATTCAACCCTCATTTTGACTATGTCATATACATCGGAAAGGTTATTTTAATATTATTTTTTTCTTAGGGGCCATTGTAACCTATCAGATTGATAGCCATTGGTGTAGTAAAGGTATGTAAAGACTCCACTTCAATGAGTTATCACTCTGATGGGCCATCAGAATGCTATCTTATTGGAGTGGAGATTTTACTTAACTTCACCACTCCGACCACCCATGACCCATTCAAGGTTATTTAACATTCATTTCAATATTTTTGATAATTGCACGTGGTTTGGGGAATTTTATATATTTTTGTCTTAATTTGTTATATTTGCACATGGGATTTTCACGTTGGTTAGAAGATAATTTTATTATTTTATTTGTATTTTCGTTAATGATTTAATTATTTTAATTTTATTATTCGTAATTTTATTTGAATGTAGATCATT
Source organism: Picea engelmannii (assembly GCA_009831015.1). Taxonomy (NCBI): domain Eukaryota; kingdom Viridiplantae; phylum Streptophyta; class Pinopsida; order Pinales; family Pinaceae; genus Picea; species Picea engelmannii. The sequence continues at coordinate 58,223 of ML794397.1, forward strand.
TTAATTAATTTTGTTGTTTTCGATTTTATTTCTTTCATTTTATTTTCATAATTTTAGAATGGTAATTGGAAAAAATTACAATACAAGCCATTTAATTGGTTCTTATACAAATCAGGTAAAGGGGATAAAACTGTTTAAACCATTCAATTTTTTATTTCCTTATGCATGTGGGATTTTTATTTTTAGGTTAAAGATCAATGACCCAGATTCACCCACAGGCAGATCAAGGGTTGTTGAACACTAATTTTCAAAAGTACATATCTTGAGTTGGAGATGTTAAAATCTATCTCATGATACATTGTTGTAAATATATCAAGATAAAGAATGCTTTGGAAGGGGAATTTGGGCCAAAATAGTAATGAAAACCTTAAAAAACGCAAAAAACAAAAGGTCATGAATTTGGTGGGGTGGGGGGGGGAGGGGGAATTGATCGTACAAACTTAAAATGACCATATATGGGGATATATGCAAGGAAATCAAGCCCATGATAGCTCTACAAAAACTTGGAAGAGAGTAAAACATAATAGTGTTGCAATTATTAAGAAATTAAGGGTGGGAATTCATGGAAAATGTAGAAAATAGAAGAGGCTTGAATTTAATTAAAGAACGGGTTGTGTAATGTTCAGACAATCATATATGAAGCTATAGGAGTACTTGAAATAAGACATACAAGAGAACGATGGAAATATGATACAGAGGAGAAGAATATCGGATGAACTTAATCAACAAGCTAACACCATAAATGCCCAGAATAGCTCGAGGAAAAGAAGACGACACCATCAGGTAGAGTTAAAATTATTTGTAAATACATATGATCTATGAAATGTCTGAGGGAAAGAATAATCACTCAGAAGTATCTTTGGCTTATTTTTGTAATGGTTAAATGTTCATTTCTAAAATGCAAAAGAAATTTGAAATGTAAAATGACAAAACGAAGAGAAATGAAATGAACAATCACAAGACCTTAAGAGTCTCTGTTGCCTTATAAAAGAGAACTTGTTGAATGTAAGAAAGGATATTTTCCTGTTTTATAGATTTATAATACTCTTATTTATGAATATATGAAGAGAATAAATCATTTTGAAGTCATAACTATTTTCAAATTCTTGTGGGATTACTCTACACATGTATTTGTTGTTTAAATTTTTTGGGTGCTAATCATATGGACTATTTATGTGATTAGTATTTTTATGCTTAGGGCCCTTCAATATGATCTATCATAACCTCCTAGAACCCCATAGGAAATACTAGGAACATCTTGTGATTCTTGGGAAGAAGTTTCATTTTTGGCAGCATCCCTTTGTTTCCCTTATTTAGAGCATCTATGATGAGTCACCCTTTTGTCCCATGGAATTTTTTCAATTCCTCTCAAGTCCCACTATATTTTACCCTTGTTTCCATGTTTTTTTCAAATATAGTGTTGTCAATTTTCCCCTTTGTTTTATGAATTTGCCTTTGAATATATTTTTTCCTAGTAACTAACCATTCCCTATGGAAATCTCGCATTCAATGCTAGGTCAACCTTTCCTTTATTCTATGAAAAAAGGAATCCATGACTCCATATCTCTTTTCCTTCTAATTATACCTTCATGTCGTTCTATGTTATTTATCCTATACTTTCTACTTTGTGTTTTTTTTCAAGGATCTCTTTGTCCCTTGACTCCAACAAACCTTCCCCTATCAACTTCGACACTTGTATTCTGGGGGTTTGGTTTAGAGGATAGTGTACCTTGGATCCATATTCCTCATTGGTGGGATACCTCAAACCAAGTAAGAAGAATGATCATTTCTTTTTGACTTGTCTATTTCTTGCATGATCAACTCTATCTCATTATCGCATTGTTGAGATTTTTACCAAATGGTTCAGTGTTCCAATTGATTGTACCAAATTCCTGGATATGTGTAATTTGTATTATCCCTCATGACACATTTTCCCTTCAAATAGTTCCCCACATTTTTTAGACACAACATTTACTGCTAGAGATACAACTCCAATTGTTCAACTTTAGATGTTAACCCTTAGTAAATTAAGGTAGGAAATGTAAATTTGATTTATATTTTTTATGATTTATCATTCATTAGAAAACATGAAAATATATTGAAACATTTTGTATCATATTCATTTCCAATGTTACATCTCTAATTGGAATAGTTGTATTCAATTATTTCCACTACGTTGGACATTTTTTTTTTGAACTTGTTATAGAGCCTTGGGAGGGAAGTAGGATAGCCTAAGGGATTGAAATGCATAGAAGAGGGTGCACTTCCTTTGTACAGGTTGAGGGGAATGAAATATTGTTGTTTGGAATTTCTATACGAGTCAATAAATTGTAAAGTATAACAACTTGAGTTACTAGAGAAACAACTATGAGACTTCCTCGCCAATCTATGTTGGAGCCCTAGAAGGGAAGTAGTACATCCTGGTGTAATTTGGAGAAGAGAATGGGATACACTTGTTTGGGTTGTTTGGAGTGAGGGGAATGAGATATTACTAGTTGGAATTTCTAGAAGAGTTGTTAATCTATGAAATAAGTATGAATGTACACTTTTATGGTGTTGTGCTTTGACAACAGTGGAAAAATAAGTGGGAGGGGATTGTGAAATCCCCAATTTTAATCCTCATGAATTATAATGTAATTGTACATATGTAATATAAGCTAGTGATCTAGTATGTTTTGGTCCATAGAGCATGTATTGATCGATATGGTCGAGGTACAAGATATGTAAATTTCACATTGATATTATTAATAAAACTAAATCATTGGTTGCGATACAAGAGGGATGGTAACATTGGGGAGATATGATTTCACAAGAGATAGGGATAAAGTGGGTCCAAGGGATTCCATGTTCCTAATAATCCAAGTCATCTTATTATTAATGTTTTCCTCCTTAGAATTAACAGAACAAGTATTTAATGCATGTAAGAGGTTGGTTGGAAAATTCATCTCACTAATTTATGATAGCATGGGCTGAGAACAACCAAATTTTGGGAAATGCGAGACTCAAATATTGCATGAAAGAAAAGGAAAATTGAGTAGGAAAAGGGGTCACCTTTTAGAACAATATTTTTTAGTAGCAAAAGAGAGCTTGGTGTTCGGAAGAGCACCATCCATCTTATGTATGAGAGAATCCATGAGAGGGATAGGTTTATGCAAGGAATCAAGTTGTATGCTTGTAAGTGATATCTTCTTGTTGAGGAAAATTGTTAAAGAGCCTTGAGAAGGATGTTGTGAGCACTCCATTGATACAGTTGAGATTATTGGAGTCCCTAGATATGATATTTTATGGCCAATATTGTACTAGAACCCTGGAGGGAAGTGGAATAGCCTAAGGAACTCCATGGAAGAGAAGGGAATCTCATTCCTTAAGTTGCATAGGTTGAGGGGAAAGAGAGATGATCGATCGGAATTTCAATACGAGGTATAATTTGGGTATTGGGATGTGGAGTGGATAGTGTGGCCATCCCTAAGAATCATACCCCATTGTGCATTCATAGCCCTAGCTTGAGGATGGCTTGTTGTTGAGAGAAATGGAACAACAAGCCTATGGTTGGAAGGAACTTCGCTTGTACACAACTAATTGGTGATTTATCAAAATAGAAGTTCTTGTTATTTTTCATATGTTTAATTCCATTATGTATATGTTATTATGTAAATGTTATGTTTTCTTAAATAACTCCATTCACGTTTTTAAATATGTTATTAGTTTCATGCATATTTATGACATAATGCACATATGCATTTGATTTGGGTTTAGCGGGCATGCATGCTACACATATTTCAGCTACTCATTCTTGACCTAGTACTAGTGCAATTTTTTCCCCCAAAAATCATGCTCCTAGGCCAAATATTGGGCTAACAACCTACACTAGACTAGTGCAGGAAACCCCCTAGTCTCCCACATTAGACTAGTGCAAATATTATGTCTAGCTCATGTTCTCTTAGCACAATAATCACCACCAATTCTTTCATTGGCCCTAAAAAATTTCCCAAGGTTAAATAGGGCCTAATATAGGAAAGTAAACTATTTGAAATCACAAGGTTCAGAATGTCAAAGTTTCATGGAAACCTGCACAGGAGATCTAGCTAAAGAAAGTACAAACAAAGCTTATCAAGAAAGGAAGAGAGATTCAATATGGAAGAATGAGAAAATATATTCACACTACTCCAATGAGTTGATGATGGATACATAGATCATGATCAATATGATACAATGAATGAATGGAATACACTCATATATAGGGAAAAACATTCCATAATTAAGAAAACCAACCACACAGTTAGCTTTCCTTAGGAATGAATACATGCATAATAGTGATGGTAAAAATAGAAAGTCTAAAATAGAACTAGTCAGTTAACTTCCACTGAACTAGTGTGTCGAAAATATAAATTTCTCCAACACCCCCCTGAACATCACTATGGAGTAAAAAATGAGTACCGACTACTAGGCCATTTTACGTACTCATGTACAATGCAACTAATGAACACTAGATAAAGTGAGGAAAGAGGGAAAACCATGTGGGAACAAAACCCCCACTCAAAAGATAATGTATCAAAAGAATAAAATAACAGTTGCTAGACAATCACGTTCTTCACAGCAAGATGATCCCGCAAAGTCTGAAACTTCAGCTCACTGAAAGTCTTCGTGAAGATGTAAAAATATTTATGGATCTGATGAAGTCCTTTGGCAACCTATCAGACCTTTCTGTACTTGAAAATATTCCTTTCTGGTGGACGTGGAACCAGATTCCAAGTCTGGTTCTGTAGGAGTGAATCATACTCCTTCTGCATGGCATCTTTCCATAATGGATTTCCCACAACCCTATTGTAGTTCTGTGGATCAATAGATTGAACCATATAATAATGCATGGGCATCGCAAGGTTCTGATGTTGAAAGTACATGAGAAGGCTCCTCATTTTGAGATAGAGTCATCCTCGAATCCAATGGATTCCTTGCAAGGTTGTATGCTTCATGAAGTGTGGTTTGTGCCTTCTTGGGCATCTGTTGAAGCTTCGGTGTTGGCTTCTTATCTGGCTGAACTACCTTCTTATTTACATGTACAGAATCTGAGTGTATGGAATCATCTCTGATGTCTAAAATTGATGGAAGAACAATAGTATATGCATGTTGCACTGGAGGTGCATTAAAAGTACTCTCCTTATGTGTAAGTAGAATAGAGGATTCATCGTCAACAAACTTATTGAATTTATACAACTTTGACTTGTGATCCACCTCACCAATTGCAATGATGGAATTGTCATGCATGTCAATTACTGAAACTGAATCTGATGTAAATTCAACCTTTTTACCTTTCTGAGTGATCTGATAAACTGAGAGCAGATTCATAGAAATCTTTGGAACATGCAGAACATTCTCAAAACTGCCATTGTGGAGTTCCACTCTCCCTTCTCCTGCTACTTCTACTGGAGTATCATCCCCCATGAAAATAAGGGGTCTTGAGCATGGAATCAAGGAAGAGAAAAATTCTTCTTTCGTTGCCATATGATGGGATGCACTAGAATATATAATCCATGAATCAGATGAGGAATTAATTGCAACCAAAGCATGATGATTACCTTTCTTAGGACCAGGATCTTCTTCCTTCCACTTCTTGACTCCCTCTAGAATGAAGTTTCCAAGGTTGTTCTGTTGAAGTGAATGTGCCATAAGATTGATTTGTTTCTTCATGCATGTGGATTCTTCATGATTCGGTTTATTGCAATAAGTGCACTTCTTTCCCTTCTTCTTCTTCTTGGACTCTCAAGAGTCTTTGGAACCTGGAGAATCATTAAAGGGTTTGGAATATCCCTCCTTCTCGTTTTGTTTGGATGACCCTTTTCCATCATGCATGGTGAGTGCATCTGCTTTGGGATCTTTCATGAGGCCCATTTGTATGAGTTTTGTCTGCTCTTGTGTAAGAGACTCAATGAACTGAGCCAACATAGGCATTTTCCAATTTGTTCCAAAAAGATATCCGCCAGAATGGAAATTGGAGACATATACAACGTATTCTGGTCCTATCTTGGCCAATATTGTTAGAATAAGTGGTTTCTCTTGTGTAGACTTATCAATACCACATTCACCCAAGCTCAATAGAAAAGATTTAAATTTAGTAAAAAAATCTTGTATATTATCAAAACTTAGGGTCTATGGTATTCAACTCTACCTCAAGCATATGACCTCGCATCTCATCCTGCTTCCCAAAGAGTCCTTCCAAGGTGGTCCAGATCTCATTTGGAGTCTTGCATATGACAACATGAAACCATAGATTAGTGTATATTAACTCAAGAAGTAGTCATGTGGCCTCATCCTTACGGTTCTCCCATCTCATCTTCTCCATCACTGATGTAGGTTTTGTTTCTATAGCCATCGTCAAATTATACAGTCCTTTCCTTCTGAGTTGGAATTCTACCTCGGGCTTCCAATCAAAATAATTGTATGGTGCGAGGATTACCACCAAGTTTGAATATATAATAGTTGTCCTATCCATATATCCCATTATTTCTAAGAACCCCTAAAAATTTACTCTCAATCTGCAAGTGAAAAATTAAGAAATCATGACAGAAAGGGAACCTTAAGTGAAAATTCGTACCAGGTTCAAGAGATGATCTTCCAACTTACTTTATGATCAAATGGTGAGTAATCTCGCCAAATGGTTGAAAACCCACTTGTAGAATGGGTCAATTTACTTCTCATATGGTCGTTTCCTCAAAAACTTAATATTTTGGGAGCAATGAATGTAGAAAGGTATGACCACGGATTCATATAAGTTTCAGGAGGCTATCTTGTGGCTTACATTCTAAGAAAACGGTGAGGAATCTCGCCAAACAGTTGAAAAACCACTTGTAGAATGGGTTGATTTACTTCCTTCTTGGGTTGTTTCCTCAAAACATTAATACTTTTGGAGAAATAACTGTTGAAATGTACGACCATGGATTCGTATCAGTTTTAGGAGGCCATCTTGCGGCTTACTTTATGAGAAAACAGTGAGGAGTCTCCCCAAACGGTTGAAAACCCACTTGAAGAATGGGTCGATTTAATTCTCGCGAGGGTCGTTTCCTCAAAAAATCAATATGTTTGGAGAAATCACTACTGAAATGTACGACCACGAATTTAGCTTGCTGAAACTCCAATTTTTCTTATTCTTTGGCTTTTCTAGCTTGCTCCAAGTAGCATAGCTCTAATACCATGTCATTGTTTCATGGAAACCTGCATATGAGATCTAGCTAAAGAAAGTACAAACAAAGGTTATCAAGAAAGGAAGAGAGATTCAATATGGAAGAATGAGAAAATATATTCACACTACTTCAATGAGTTGATGATTGATACATAGATCATGATCAATACGATACAATGAATGAGTGGAATACACTCATATATAGGGAAACACATTCCATAATTAAGAAAAGTAATCAAACAGTTATCTTTACTTAGGAATGCATTCATGCATAATAGTGATGGTAAAAATAGAAATACTAAAATATAACTAGTCAGTTAACTCCCATTGAACTAGTGTGTCGAAAATAGAAATTACTCCAACACAGAACACTAACCTAGGACTTGCAAACTGAAATTTCACTGCCATGATGAGCACAAAAATATTTAGGGACTCCCTCCACTCTGCAACTTTAGCATGTGCAAGTGATTTTGAATTTCGGTATTTTTCGTTATTTATAGAAAATCCCTAGTTGTTCCTTTTCCTTATGTGAAATCATAAAAAATCTTATTGATGTGCCATCTATTTCATTGGATTCATAGTTCCAAGCCCTCCAAAAGGGTATTTTTATATTTTTCTACTTTAATACTTCATACAAACATTTCTTTTCCCTTGAATCATTAAGGTATTTAATTACTTAATTCAAAATTTTATGCACTAGTTTTCATTTCATAAGCACCTTTATGCTTTGGTATTAGTTGGCTTGTGTGTATGAATTCCCCATGGAATCCCTTATCGATCTATGATATGTGGTCCTCTTTAGGTAAAATTTTTCACTTGACATGTATCTTATCATAAATCTCATAAGTGTGTTTCATTGGGAAAACAATCCTCTTGGAATCACCTACAGAACCACCCTCATTTGGGTAGATGGATTATCCCATCCATTTCTTGCATTCACCATTTACCGAGAGATATATCTTTTTGTACATTGGTTCCCTATTTTAGTGACCCTTGTTGAATTTTGGCACCCATATTTCTACATCATCCTTAGGATTGGGAGATTGGATAGTGTAAATATCATAGTTACATCATTGTGTATCTTTAATCGTCATGTCAACAACCTTACTCCACATACTTTTGTCTTTTTTGTTGGTACCTCATTTGTTGGAATATCACATCTCATAATCCCTTTGCTTCCTCCATATTATGATGATTCTTCATTTTTATACCACCATTCACCCACTCTCAAGAACATTACCACCCATGGCCTTCCCCTGATCATTTCCATTTAAACATTTCCACCTCCAACATTAAATTCATCTAGTTTCTTACCATGTCATTTATCTCCTCCTAACCCCCTTATTTGTCCTCCTAGTTTCCCCCTTGGGATTCCTTTTGGATATTTTATCTCTTGACACATTGATTAGATTCTTTGGTGGCACCCGTCTCCCTTCACGATGATCTATCATAACCTCCTAGCACCCCATAGGAAATACTAGGAAGATCTTCTGCTTCTTTGGAACAAGTTTCATTTTTGGCATCATCCTTTTGTTTCCCTTATTCAAAGTATCTATGATGATCCACCCTTGTGTCGCATGGAATTATTTCAATTCCTCCCAAGTCCTACTATAGTTTACTCTTGTTTCCATGTGTTTTTCACATCTAGTGTTGTCAATTGTCCCCCTGTTTTATGAATTTGTCTTTGAATAGAGTTTTTCCTAGTAATTAACCATTCCTTATGGAGTTATTGCATGTAGTGTTGGGTCAACCTTGCCTTTATTCTCTAAAAAAAGGAAGCCATGATTCCATCTCTCTTTTCCTTCCCATTATCCCTTCAAGTCAGTCTATGTTAGTTTTCCTAAAATTTCTTTATGTTTATTTTGAAGGATCTATTTGTCAATTAACTCCTACAGGCCTTCCCCTATCAACTTCATCAATTGTATTCTAGAGGTTTGGTTCAGAGGATAGTGTTGTTAGAAAATTGGTTGTCATTGATTTAAACCTTAGAAGAATCCATAAATAAAATCTCATAAGTCCCTAAAAGTGATGATGATTTGTCCAGTTTAAGAACCCTTGAAGAGCCTTGAAGGAGCCTTGACATAAGTGTATGTAATTCAAAAGTGGTCCCCTTATGGCGTAGCTTTCCAGAATGTCCCTCACGGTTTGAGATAACATGTGGTTGTTTCCACATGCCCACTTTGAGTTGTACACAAATGGATTATTGAAGGGGCATGGAAGAAGCCCTCAAACCAAGTGAAGAACCCTATAAAGTCAAGTGAATAAGCCCCTAAAACCAAGAGAATAATCCCATAAAGTAAATTAATTAATCCCCTAAGGTCGATCATCCTTAAAGAATAGCTGTGATCCAAAAGTTGTGACCCTTAGTCGCACCCCCTCATGTGGAGAAGACTCATATAAATAAGAGGAGCCTCATTTGGCATTAGGAACATTCAAATTCAGCCTAGCCAAGGAAGAGGAGTGAATTTCCAAGGGAATATGAAGTGAATAAGGGAGAAATTTCAGAGGAAGATGAAGTCTTGTCACTTGTGATGATTTGTTCTAGGATTTTCTTTGAAGGTCATCTTCGAAGTTTCAATATAATTTTTCTTCTAGAATGATTCAAACAGACAAACTTCAAGATGTTTTAAAATAGATAATGAATAATATTGGGTACAAATTTTAGTTCTTTACTCATTACAAGTTTAGTCTTATACTCAGTGGAAGTTGAGGTTCTCAAAACTAGGGTTCTCTTCTTCAAAAAAAGTTACCTGTCCATTTTTTCTATAACATTATTTTAGGGATGATTGAAGGAGAAAACAATGGAGTACATTTAGATAATATATCTAAGAATATTGGATAAAATTTTCATGTCTTGATTCATTACAAGTACGTAGTTATACTTGTTGGAAGTTAGGGTTTGTGCCTAATCGAGAAACTAGTCCCAAACAGGTGTTCGAGATAAAATGGATATATATGAAGATCGGTAGTTTCAAATTGAATTCCACTTGTGAATTAGAAGGATCACAGATCCTAATACTTTAGGTCCAAGTTTTAGATTCAAAAATAGAAAATTGATCTTGTGGAGAATCTTACAAGTTTCCATATTTGAGGTACAGTTCTGAGCAGTGTTGTATGCAGATTTAAGAAGTTATCTTGGGACTATATTTGAAGGTTGATTTGATCTTGTATCATCATTTAAAATATTCCAAGGTTATTGGTGTCTCCTTCCAGTAGTTTTTGGAAAACTTAGGGAGTGGGTACTTCCTTCAAGTTGGTTCTTGTAAAATCTTTAAACTACTTAAGAAAAGTTTTTGCAGTTTTCTCTAAGTTGGGTTTCTACGTAAAACCCTGTGTGCAATGTGTATAAGTTTATGTGATGATGAATGACATGATTAATGGTTAATGTTTATGTATTTATTTAAAGTTAACATTTTTTAAATAACTCTATACCGATTCACCCCCCCTCTCAGTATTCTTGAATATTCTAAGAATTGACATCAAAGTGGGTTCTTTCAGGAATAGTCTAACCACTAGAAGGAATATCATGGCTAAGCAAGGCGAATTTACTAAAAATGGAACAATATTGTTTGATGGAGAAAATTATGATTTTTGGAGCATAATAATGAAACCATTTTTGCATGATGCTTGGAAAGTTATAGTAAATGGATACATTGCACCAACTTCTCCCCCAATAGATAATGTTGGGAAAGAGATCAATGAAAACAATTCAAATTATATAAATTCCATTCTAAGTGGTCTAATAGGTTCATAATTTGTTAATGTTATGCATTGTGATTCTAAAAAGGAAATCTTGGTCAATCTCAAGGATGTTTATGAAGGAGATGCTAAACTCAAAGGGAAAAATATTCATACTTACAAGGTGTCAAACAATTGGAATAGGTTGATGCAAAATTGGCATAGATTGTTGGTTGTCATTGATTTCAACCATTGGAGAGTGATATTGTATATTGATGTCAAACCTTAGTGATTGATGTCAACCCTTGGAGAAAGTCTAGTAGCACAAAAGTTTGGGTAATGGACCCAAGGTTGTTTCATGTATAATGGTATGCGTTTTGATATATTTGTAGGTAAGACTATTCTATATGAATAATAAATCTCATGCCATTTCTGGTGGTATGTGGAATGTCACATAACTCCTCACGGTTAGAGAGTTATGGGCATGTGAAGTTGGAGAACCCTCATGAGTCATATAGAAGCCCCAAAAGGTCAAAGTAGTCAAAGTGCTTGCAAAGAAGAGATTATTTAAATAATAAAGTGAAGTGAAAAAGTCAAAAAGGATTATTTAAATAATAAAGTGAAGTGA
>ML794397.1:73408-104526 GCA_009831015.1 Picea engelmannii
AGGTGAACAAAGACCAGGTACAAGAGATCGCAAGATTGGCAATAAAACGAGATGAAGAAAATTCTACAGAGAAAAATAAAGATTTCAAATACATAAAGGTTTGGAAAATAATTGAAAGAAAGGAAGGATAGGTAAATAAGGAACATGTTCAAGATATTGTACTTTCAAGCATTGTAGTGAAATATGAATCCACAGATAGAAAGAAATAAGTTAGAGCTTAGAGAGATAATGAATCTACCAATGAAGATGATGATGAATCTACCAATGAAGATGATGATGAATACACATCAGAGAAGGAATTGTTTTGAGCCATATGACTTAGAGACTCCCATGTAATATGAATATTAGATAGGGGGGTCTATGCGATAGCTGTGATAGACCAAAGAACCATCCTTCGAGAAACTTGTAGAGTTTGAGAAGATAGATTTAAAGCAGTCAGTTAGCAAAAGTATAGTGTGATATATTAATCAAGACTTCATGATAGTATAGTGATAAATGGGTCAGCATTATGGGAAGTTGCGCAAGTAGAGTCTTGGGCAGTATGGACAAAGATGGATTCATAAGAACACTTAGTAGGTTTCGACAGAGATATGATAGTGGATGAGAGAATGGATTCATAGATTGGTTCAGAGAGTGGTTCAGAGACAAAGGGACATTATCATAATGGATGATAATTACACGGTAAATGGCTCAAACAATGCTAATGGATTCTAAATTCTCGGAATTTTTTGGACACATGCAGTGCATACAATAGTTCACATTCAAAACAGTGTAATGCTTAGAAACAACAATGAAAAAACTCCCTACGAACTATGGAAAGGAAATGAATACAACAACCTCTACATCAAGGTAACTCAATGTACTATTTTATTAATTGAAATTTATGTTGATGATATTGTTTCGGAAGTACTAATGAGAGGTTAAGCCAGAAATTTGAAAAGGATATGAAAAATGAATTTGAAATGTCATTACTTGGAGAACTATCCTTCTTTTTGGGTCTTTAGATATGTCAAAGCAACCAAGGAAGTTTTATTTCTCAAACTAAGTATATTAAATAAATGCTAAAGAGGTTTGGAATGGAATATTGCAAACTAGTTACCACTCCTATGCAAACCAGTTGCAAGTTGAGAAAATATTATGATTCAAAGTCTACAGACCAAGGGAAATACAGGTAAATGATTGGTATCTTACTATATGTGACAATATCCAAACTAGATGTAATGCGGGAAGTTGGAAAGGTGGCAGGATTTCAAGCAACACCAAAGGAATCACAAGTATTAGTAGTGAAGAGGATTTTCAGATATCTCAAAGGAACATAAGATTTTGGATTATGGTATCCAAAAGGAAAGGATCTATCACTTATTTCCTACACAGATGCAGATTTGGCAAGTTGCATTGATGACCGACAAAGCACTAGTGGAGAATCACTCTACTTGGGTGAGTGTTTAGTATCATGGATAAGCAAGAAACAATCATTAGTATCCTTATCTACAGTCGAGGAAGAGTATATTGCAGAAGCATCATGTTGTACACAGGTTCTATGGATTAAAAAAACTCTGACAGATATACAGGTTGAGTATGATGAGCCCATTCCAATCTATTGTGATAATACAAGCACCATCAATATCTCAAAGAACCCGGTGATGCACTCCAAGATGAAGCACATTCCAATCGAGTATCACTTTCTACAAGAACAAGTTGCAAAGAATAACATCAGAGTTGAATATGTGGGTACAAAAGAACAAGTGGCAGACATCTTTACAAAACCTCTTGCAAGGGAATCCTTTAAGTAACTTTTCTAGAGAGTCGGAGTAATTTGTACTCCAAAATGAATGATTTTTAATGCTTATCCTATATGTMTTAGATATGCACGAGGAAGCACCATCAAGAGGAYAGTTCAAGTTGGAAGATCAGTTTCAAGAAGAGTTTTGTTAGGGGGAGMAACCCCGGATGAAAAGATACCTTTKCCATTGATGACAAAGGGGGAGAGATTTATTAGATGCAAAGGTAAATGCTTGGAGAGAGAGCATAGAGGAAGGTTTCCAAGGGGAGCAATTGTCATAAGGGAAGAATGAGAGATATGACTTCAGAGTGATACCCTTTGTCAAAGGGGGAGATATTATTCATATGAATGGAGAGAGAGTATTCAGAGGCTTATAAACACAAAGAAAAATCAAAGGCATGTAGATAGGGGGAGAATCCCCAAGGAGAGTTTAGTAAAGGAGAATACCCCCAAAGGGAGATACCCTTTTCCATTGATGTCAAAGGGGGGGAGATAGAAACATTGATGAGGAGTATAAGCATGAATTTTATCATGAATAATTGTTTCCATCAATGCCAAAGGGGGTGATTGTTAGGAAGTTGGCTTAGGTTGATGGACAGTTGGTATGGAATGTTGGTTTTCATTGATTTCAACCATTGGAGAGTGATATTGTAGAATGATGTCAACCCTTAGTGACTTATTTCAACCCTTGGAGAAAGTCTAGTAGTGAATTCTGGTAGCACAAAGGCTTGGATAATGGACCCAAGGTTTTTTCATGTATAATGGTATGAGTTGTGATATATTTGAAGGTAAGACTATTCTATATGGATATTACATGTCATTCCATTTCTGGTGGTATGTGGAATGTCACATAACTCCTCACGGTTAGAGAGTTATGGCCATGTGAAGTTGGAGAACCCTCATGAGTCATCTAGAAGCCCCAAAAGCTAAAATTAGTCAAAGTTCTTGCAAAGAAGAGATTATTTAAATAATAAAGTGAAGTGACAACACAAAAAAGGATTATTTAAATAATAAAGCGGAGTGACAAAGTGAAATAGGATTATTTAAATAATAAAGTGAAGTGACAAAGTCAAAGAGGATTATTTAAATAATAAAGTGAAGTGACAAAGTCAAGGAGGATTATTTAAATAATAAAGTAAATGGAGAAGTTTCTGATTATGGAAAGTGGTTATAAGAAGGTTAACCCTAAAATGAGGAAAATGGGTTAAGTGGTCAAGTGGATATTGGATACATGGACAAGTGACAAATTGGGAAAAGTTGGACATAGGTGACTATGTGGACAAAGTGGTTATATGGGCAAAGTGACCTAGAAGATGCTTTTAAGGAAGCTACTTGGAGCATATAAATAAGATGCAAGACTCTCTCATTTTAATGACACTTGAGCATATTGAATATCTACAGGTGACTTATGTAACCAAAGGATATCTAAGCCAAATTTCAGAGGGAAGGTGAAGTAAAGAAGGATGAAATTCAAGGGAGGCTAAATTCTTTTGATGATGCTTTCTAAGGTATGTTATTTACATGTCATATCACCATTTCCGCAATAAAAAAATTTCTAGAATGATTCAGACCGTGAAATTGGGAGGCCATTGAGGAAACATATCCAAGTAGTTGTGGTACAATTTTATGCTTGTGGGTCATTGTATTTTTGGAGTTACACTCCGTGTAAAATAGGGTTTGTGGCTAGTCCTAAAACTAGTCTAAAGCATGTGTTTCGGGTAAAAATGTCATAACTTCTTCATAACAGATCCAAATTCAGTAAGACCAAATGTGTTGTTTATAGTACATTCTTTAGTATTCTGTGTAAAATTTTCAGATCCATACAACAAATATTCCGTGTAGGGCACGCTCTACAAGTCCACACTCTAGAATAAGCTAGAATTCAACAAGGTATGCCATTTTTTCTATAACTCCTTTTATGAGAGGTTCCAAGTAGTGACACCTGGGGGAATTTCATAAAACACACTAAAGAACATTGTGTACTATTTTCATATCTTTATTCATTGCAGGTACATAGCTATGATTATTTCAAGTTAGGATTGTTGACTAATCCAAAACTAGTCATGTGAGACTAAAGTAAAGTTTAATGAAAATGATAGTCTCTTGTTGTTAAAGTTAAGGAAGGTTTGCAAGTATGCGATCATATACACCGGGTCTATTACAGAGTTACAAATCAGACTTGGATGATGAAATTGATGAGGGATTTTAGTTGAGGCACATGTTCGGTACATGGTTGAGACAAGTTGTTGATGAGTTGGCACATACATGAGGAGTATAGTTGATGATGTTGGTACATATTTATGAGTCATAGTTGATGATTAGTTGATACATGATTGGTACATACTTGGTACATGTTTGGATGAACTTTTTTATGGTACATGTTGATTACAAGTTGTTTGGTACAGGTTGGTGCATGGTTGATGCACTTGTTTATGGTACAGGTTGATTATAGGTTGAGGTACAGATTGATGCATGGTTGATGCATGGTTTAGGTTACTGGTATAGGTTTTTTGGTGCAGGTTGATTGGTACAGGTTTACAACAGTATATCTCATAGTGATAGTATGACAGTGGTTCCATCATTCTACATATATGCCAAGGCGGTTGGACAGGGCAAGGACATGTCGTTGTAGATGGAGAACATAGGGGGTTATAGCCTCCTTCTGGTTGTAGCCAGAGAATAGGGGAGTTGGAGATTCCCTCCAATTGTAGCCTGAGAAACTAGGGGATTGGAGCCTCCTTCCAGTTGCAACTGGAAAACAAAGGAATTGGTGCTTCCAATGAATGTTATTCTTAAAGACATATAAGAAAAAGAATTATGTGGTTTTCTCCTACCTTGGATTTCCACGTAAAAACATTGGTGTACTATGTATGTGTATGATTGCTAATTTTTTCATTATTTATTTACTCTGCAACTATTGGATGATAATGCTACATTGATATAACACTTTCATATTGTGGTTAAAAAAGATTCAATTTCTCTATTACTAGTTCACCCCCCCTCTCAGTAATCCAACATAGAGGACAATTTGAGCATTTGAGAATGAAGGAAGATGAATATATTGTAGCTTTTTTTCTCCGAGTTGATAAAATTATGAATACTATAGGAGGACTAGGAGAAAATATTGAAAAATTAGTTATTGTGCAAAAGATATTTAGATCTCTCCCAATGAGATTTGAGCCTAAAATCTCATCTCTAGAGGAAAGACAAGATATGTCTATGTTGAGCATGGATGAATTACATGGAATACTTACATCATATGGAATGAGGACAAAATAGGAAGATCCATCCAGAAGGGAAGCAAATTTCAAAGTCTCCAAGAAGAAAAGAAAGAACAAGACAAGGTCAAAACTCTGCTCCAACAATAGTGATGATTCAGACAATGAATAAGAAGCCAACTTTGTGAGAAAACTGAAAAGAGGAACTGGAAAGTACAAAGGTAATCTTCCTTTCAAATTCTTTAATTGTGGCAAATTTGGTAATTTTACTTCCAAATTTCCTTATGCAAGAAGTTTAGATAGTGATGAAAAATAAATTCCTAAGAAAGAAAAGAAATATCATAAAAGAGACAAGGGAAATAAATAAAGGAATTGTTTTGAAAAGTAAAAGCATATTTTCAAAAGACGATATAGTTCCTCAACCAATGAAGATGATGATAGTGATAGTGAATCAAGAAGATTACTCTTCATGGTGTTAGATACTCAAGAGGAAACTACTGAACATAATGAAGGATACTATGAAGAAGAAGGAGAAGTGAATCTTGAGGCAAAATTGATCAATGCCTTAAGTGATATAAGAATAGCAAGGAAGAAAACCAAGTCTCTCAAAGAAGAGTTGAGTAAACTGAAGGACGGCATTCAAAACCCTAGAAAAAAATCTAAAGAAGCTAAGAAGACTATCATAGATCTAAGGATTATGTTGGAAGAATCCAAAGTGACTGAAGAAACACTCAAGAGACAATTAGAAGAAAATAAGAAAATAACAAAGAATCTAGAAGATAAAATAGTCTCACTAAGAAAGGAACTACAAAAGAACAACATCCAACTAAATTTTTGAAATAGTACCAAAATACTAGATGAAATCATATGCAATCAAAAACCTGTTGGAATATTCACCAATACTTAGAGGGAGGGTGAATCGCTATTGAGCATTTTTTTCCTCTTTAATAATAACATGTAAACACACTTATCAACAATGTATCCCTTTATGATTGCATTCAAGATATCATAATCATATAACCACAGATACACAATACAAAGGAATTTTACATGGAAACCTAAATGGGAGAAAACCATAGAACACTTTTTAATATATATATTGAATATTACATCCACTGGAAGCACCAAATTCTGAAATTATCCAGCACCAACTAGAAGGAGGCACCAACCCCCTGTTTATAGGCTCCAAGCTAAAGGAAGCAACAACTCCATGAATTCTTCAGCTCCAACCCCCTAGTTTATAGGATCCAAACTAAAGGAAGAAATGAATCTCTATATTCTCCAACTCCAACTAGAATGAGGATCCAACCCCCTAGTTTATAGGCTCCAACCTGAAGGAAGCTACAAATCCCTGTATTTTCCAAATCCAACTAGAAGGAGGCTCTCCCTAGTTTACATGCTCCATCCTAAAGGAAGCTATGACTCTTTGTATTCTCCAACACCCACTCGAAGGAGGATCCAACCCCCTTTCCTTGCCCCTTCCTTCCTCCCTAAAATATACATGGAGACTGAACCTGTCACTATTACTATCAATGATACTAATACATCATCATCATCATCAAAACCTGTCAATGTTATTGTCACTGATATTGATACATCATCATCAAAACTTGTCATTGTTATTGTAACTAATATATCAACATCATAAAATTGGTTCCACTTAGAAACTGTCTCCACATAAAGATCCTAGGTCCACATGGGTCCACATATAAACCTCAACATAACTTCTTAAATATGCATACAAAGTTGCTCATAATTGTACCTCAAATATGAAAACTTGTAAGATTTACCACAAGCTTAATTTTCCATTTTTTATTCTGAAACTTGGACCCCAATTATTAGGATGTAGTCTCCTTTTGGTGAAACAAGTGGAATTCAATTTGGACCTACCAAGGTTCAGATATAATTATTTTATCTCGAACACATGTTTGGGACTAGTTTTTGGATTAGTCACAAACCCTGAATTTCAACAAGTATAAATTTGTACCTGTAATAAATCAAGTTATGGAACTTATACCAAATATTATTTGGTATCTTATATGAACTTCCTCCAAGTTTCTCTCCTTGAATCGTCCTTGAAAAAACGTTATAGAGAAAATGGAAGACCTTCCTGAATTGTATCCTATTTTGGAGAGTGAACTTGTACATCATGTCGTGTGCTTAATATTTGATATCTTATTCTAAAACTCACACAAAAAATAGTAAGGACTATATTATTTTCAATGAAATTTTTCTCACAAAAATTGTATCCTCTATGAAGAAGTTATGATTTTTTTACCTAGAACACCTATTTGAGACTAGTTACAGGACAAGTCAAAAACCCTATCTTCCACAGAGTTTAAAATCATACCACAGATACCTTGATATGTCTTCTAAACAGCCTCCAAGTTTCACTATCTGAATCATTCTATGAAAAATGTTATAGCACAAATGGTAAGATAAACTTTAAAAAACATACCTTAGAACACATCATCACAAGACTTTATCTTCCTTTGGAATTTCACCCTTCTTCATTTCATCTCCCCTCTGAAATTTTCTTCCAAGATTGTGCTAAGAGATCACGAGATTGAATGATGAAAATGAGAGTTTCTTGATGCGTATTTATACTTTTCCAATTACCTCCTTTACTTGACCTTGGGTCGATTTGTAACTTCTTGTTTTCAACGAGTTTTTCTCCTTTACTTGACTTTAAGGCCAACTTATAGCTTCTTGGCCTTAGATTCAAGGTTTCTTGTCCATACTTTGTAGGTTCATATTTAAGAGGGAATAACTTCTCAATCATGAAGAACCATTTGGCATGCCACCTACCATTGGAGATGGCTTGCCGAGGACTATCAATCAATGTATATTTTGCATGCATTTGCAATTTCCTTCATACTCTTTTTAGTCAATCAACTTTGAGATTCATGACCACACCTCTAGGGATTTGTAACCACTTAATAACTTAACCATATTTCCAGGGCTTCTTGTAGACTTATTCAAAGCATATTTATGTGAGGGTCATGCTTAAATCTACGCCATAAGGGGACCACTTTGGAGACTTCTTCAAATACACCCATCACTTCTAGAAGATTCTAAACTTTGTTTACGGATTCTTCTAGGGTTGACATTAATGAAAACCAATTTTATAAAAAAACCATTCTACGAGAAGTCTGTACTTGGATACAAACAAAATAATATTGATGAGGGTTCAATATCTATGATGATAGGAATGAAGAAGAGCAAAGAATTTATGTGATGGTCACAGAAATAGCAACAATTATTTATTGTACCCTTGGTCTCCTACTTTACTTGTCAACCTGGGGTTCATAAAAAATTAAGAGGTGCTATGCACTATATGTACAATATGTGATTATCGGTAGCAAAGGGTTGAAAATGATCAAAGGCTATAATGTGCAGGAAATCAAATGACAAAAAGGATTTCTGAACTAATTGCTTTGAAGGAAACACACCGATTTGAATGTATAACTAATCTAAAGTGCATGAAAAGAAATTATTCTACTACATCAAATATTATTGAATTAGGAAATTTAAGCTGAAGAAAAATATGAATCTAATCTAAAATTATGGCAGAGAACTATGCTAGAAGCAAAAGTTGTAAATTATGACATAAAAATTGTAATGTAAATGAAACTACACTAATCCATGAACAAAGAAATATAATCAACCCCTTGATCATTATCAATATAAATGTTATTTTATTGGTTGTTGATGCTTTTAGGAAAATAACATTAAAGTAAGTCAAAATTTGAAGCTAAAATAGACCTACATAAGATTTCTACAGGAACTGTGCATTTCTACAGGATCTGCAGAGTTTCTAAAGGATACTCCTACATGAAGCAAAATGAAGTATGGAAAGGTAGTGCAAGTATTTAAAAGCATTGACATGGGTAGAATATAAAATAAATGAAGTGAATCTATGTTTATTATCCTTGGGAGGCACCTAGGAGTGCTCCAAAAGGTTATTGAACATTTCTAGAGGATGTTGCTACAAATAGTTAGTTGTTAGTTGAAATCTCAACCGAAATGGAAATTTATCATGCAAAGCTAAATCTAAATTCAATAGAGAATGAAACACT
This sequence comes from Picea engelmannii, assembly GCA_009831015.1. NCBI lineage: Eukaryota > Viridiplantae > Streptophyta > Pinopsida > Pinales > Pinaceae > Picea > Picea engelmannii. Next base: position 82,489 of record ML794397.1, read on the forward strand.
ATATAAGAACTAACTAATATGCATGAAAGCTACAAAAATAATAAAGAGGGTCCGTGATCCCTCTTGGATGGGCCTTACCCAAGAAGCACAAGGATCCTAAAAGAAACTTTAATGGACTGAAGGAAAAGCCATTTTATTTCATAAATATCAACAGTACATCAGGAACATAAAATTTCTTAGTATTCAAAAAAAAATCTTTCATAACATCTCCCTACAATGCTTCTACAAATATTCGATATCCTCTCTCTTAGAATAGAGGCCTATATATAACTAGAGAGTCAACCTCCCTTCCTAAATCAAGGAGAGTGATGAGTAAATGAGGAATATCACCACTTTACATTAGTATTTTTGAAATATTGTTTATTAGAAGTGGTCATGAATGCACAAGCATTTCTCTTGGAGTTAGGTGTGGACAATTTCCCTTGATCTTTGGCTAGAAGCTGACTCGAGGGAAAAAAAAAAAAAAATTCTAGTAGGTTGGCACCCTTTACTCCTATAGTTTGACCTAGTTCGTGGAACACATGTATTTTCCCAAAAAAATTACTGCAAAAAGGTAAATTATACATAAAAATCCACTTCAATCATACATTCATTAAGAAACATACAAAATACCCAGTCCGCATTCACCGATTAAAAAAAAATTGTCCTTGGGGCATGTTCCCGATCCCACCTCCTGATGTTCCACCTCCTTTGGTTTCCTTGATCAACATGATTTCCACCATGGTTCATCCAAATCACCCATCTTCTGAACCGTGTATCATACCCAAACCTAGTGATTATCTTCACTACAACGACCAAATGCCTTTAAGTCTAGTTGAATCTGCTTATCATGCCATTCAATTGGCAACCCCTTTCACCCCCTCTCTTGGTGATTTGACTCTTGACCCATTCCATGTTGTATTTCCCATAGATGAGATTATTATGTCGGTTATATCGATGGAAGACACCCCTGGGGATGATTTACATCATCGTTCCATTCTCTTCCTCGAATAACACACCATCAATAGTTACCAATGGATATCAACTCTATTGATCGTTGTTGTCACTTCCTCTATTCCCGAGACATCACACGACGTGTTATATGAAGGGAACTTGAGTAATATTTCACCCACCATCCCTCTCAACATATCCATTAAACCTCGAGTTGTCGAAAATGTTCATATCAGAGATTCATGCTCCACTGATGAGGTTGTCACATATAAATCAATTTTCCAAGAGTTTTGTGATATCTTTGCTTGGAGCTATGAAGAAATGTCATTTATCGACCTTGATATTGTTGTACAGGAAATTAAGACGTACCCAGGCACTAGAATAATTCGGCATTGACTTCTTCCAGTCCACCCCCGTAAAGCAGCTGCTATTAAGCTTGAAGTCGAAAATGTCTTAAAGTTGGATTTATTTATCTTGTGGCTTTAACTGATTGGGTATCCAATCTCGTTTTGGTTAACAAGAAACAAGGTATGATCCGTCTCTACGTCAATTATAGGGATATAAATCAAGCTTGTCCTAAGGACAACTTTTCCACCCCCTTCATTGACCATATCGTCGATGATTTCATCAGGAGTGAAATCTTCTCTTTAATGGATGGTTTCTCCAGCTATAATCAAATCAACATCTTTCCCACGGATCAACACAAAACCACTTATATTTTTCCTTGGGGCAACTTTTCCTACCGGAAACTACCCTTCGACTTAAAGAACATCAGTGTGAATTTTCAACATGCCATGTCTTATGCTTTTCATGATATTAATCACATTGTACAGTCATATCTAGATGACCTACTGGCGCATTCCATGCACCGTAGTGACCATCCAACACACCTCTGAGCTATTTTCCTTGATTTTTGGTTCTATCATATATTCTTAAACCCACACAAATGTGTTTTTTGTGTGGAGTCCGTCCGACTTCTAGGATTTATCGTGTCATTCCAAGGGATCAGGGTCAATCCTTTGAAGGTCGAGGTGATCCTCAATCTCCCTCCCCCTTCTCCACTTCACCAGCTTCAAAGTTTGTAAGGTAAGGAAAAAAATTTACGTTGTTTCATCCCAAACTATGCTCAATTAACGCTCGGATTTACTCAATTTCTCAAGAAAGGTTTTGAGTTCATATGGGATTCCATCACCAACAAATCTTTCGAAGCTTTGAAACTGCCTTTAACCCGTACCCCATTACTTTTCCCACCCGATTATAGTCGATATTACTTCCTTTATCTTGCTTCTTCGAACTCTAACATCACCATGGTTCTAGTCCAATAAGATGATTCACAAGACAAGCATGTCATTTATTATTTGAGTCGGAGTCTCACAACTACCGAAGCCAAATACTTACATGTTGAAAAACTAGCCTTGGCAGTTGTTCAAGTTGTCTAATTTTTTCGTCACTATATCTTATTACACAAGACCATTGTAATTTCCTATTGCAACCCCATGCAACACATTCTTACACACCAATTGCTAGGGGGAAATTCTCCAAATGGATAGGAATTCTCCAGGATTTTGACTTAGAATTTGAACGCGCTATGTATAATAAATCCTTGGTGTTTGTCGAACTGATATGTGACCTTCCCTGCACTAAGACAGAGAATGTAGCAGAGGATTATTTACTAAATGAATCCCTTTTTCTTATCAGTTCTGATGACCTTTGGTATGGGGATATAATTATCCATCTCCAAACTCGGACTTTCCAGCTCGATTTTTCTAGCATTGACCATTGTCCCATATGTTACCAAGCCCATGAGTACATCATCCTCAGTGACACTCTTTATCGTCATGGGGTTGAGTCCATTTTTCGAGGATGTCTCACCTATGATGAAGCTGAGAAAGATTTAAATGACTTCCACTCTAGAGCATGTGGTGGTCACATGTCTGGGTATACTACTGCCCAGAAGATCTTATGAGCAGGGTATTTTTGTCCTTCTTTATTTAAAGATTGTATTACCACCATCCAAAAATTCCATGCTTTCTAAACGTACAACAACAAGATAAGATCACATCCTACTCCTTTACACCTTGTAGTTTCCGTTGGACATTTCACAAAATGGGGCATTGATTTCATGACCTATAACCCTCACTCCGTCGGGGGGCATGGATACATTATTGTAAACGTGGATTATTTCACCAAATGGGCCGAGGCGATGCCTACTTTCGACAATACCGGGAAAATTGCATCCCTTTTCATATTTAATCACATTATTACTCGATTCAAGATCCCACAAGCTATCGTTACTAATCAGGGTAGCCATTTTTGAAACTTTATGATGTCTGAACTTACCGACAAGTTGGGTCTTTGGCATGAAAACTCAACCCCCTACTATCCACAAGCCAACGACCAAGTTGAAGCAATAAATAAAATTCTTATCACTATGCTTTTTCGGATAATAGGAATCCATAATACCACCTGGCTCACAATGTTGTTTTCAACATTATGGGCCTATCGTACACTTGTGAAGTCTGCTACAGGATTTACCTCCTTTCAACTAGTCTACGGCATTGAATTCATTCTCCTGATTGAATGTGAAATAACATCTTTGAAGCTAGTCGTCGAACTTTTCCCAAACACCTCTTCCAAAGAGGAACGCCTATTGTATCTTATGCAATTAGATGAGACCCGTCGTAATGCCACCCTAGTTATTGAAACCCAGAAGAAACGCGTAAAATCCCAATATGACAAGCATGTCAAGACGAGTGTTTTCTCTGAGGGAGATCTGGTTCTCCTTTATGAACAAGATCGTGATCTTCTAGGAGCTGGAAAATTCGAAGCTATGTGGTGTGGTCCATATATTGTCAAACGAGTGTTAGATAAGGGAGCTTACGATTTAGTAGATTATGATGGAATTCCTTTGAGTGAACCCAAAAATGGGCTTTACTTGAAGAAGTACTATGCTTAGACTGTCTCTGCATAAGTGCTTTTACTTTTACTATACCATACTCTTTTGTGTTTTTCATTATTTGGTTTCGATCCCCAACTGCTTACCTTGCATTGTGCTTGGTTTCCATATGTCGACGTCTTCTCTACCCTATATTGTCTTCGCCGATGGTGCTAGTTGTAGTACTCAGAACCTAGCTTATGTTTCTTGGGAAATCTATGCACCCACCAATGAACTTATCAATTTAGAAGGTGTTTGCCTCGATCGTGCAACCAATAATATCACATAATATAGCAAATTCATTGAATTATTGACCTATGCTATCTCTCCTGGGATTTTTCACTTCGTTGTACAACTTGATTCGCAGCTAGTAGTGCTCCAGTTAAGTAATGTCTACACTATCTGAAGTCCTATTTTGTTACGGGTATATCTACGAATTCGCCTCTTGGAACGTTATTTTGATTTTATTGAATATCAACACACTCCTAGATGTCTAAATATATTAACTGATGCTCTAGCTAATTATGTGTTAGAAAAACATTTGGGGCATTTATAAATCCAATCACACATTACACATTGTATATAAAAGCAGAGTAACCCGGTAGAAGCCTCATGTATATATATAATGAAAATGTTTTACAAAAAGTGTTTTCCATCCAAGGACCAAAATATAAAAATATAGAGCCCATGGATCCTACAAAATAGCATCACAGTTGTCGCTCAAAATAGTATCATGGATGTTGCTCGCAATAGCACACTATTTCCCATGCTACTTGGCAAAGTAACCGACTAAGTGACCTAGACATGCCTACAGTATGGTGTTGATAACACCTCGGGACATCCGCGATCGACATGTCGGGGATGCCTATTGTCAAGCCTTCTAAGTTATGCTCCATCACCTCATAGTCATCGGTGTCCCACCCTGCTACCACACATGCCTCTCCTCACCCCTGAATCGAAGATGTGCCCATAGGTCGATGCGGCCGTACATCTGCATGGTCAAAAGTCTCTCATTAGTCTTTAGATCGAAAACACAAAAAACATCTAATATCCTAAAAAACCACAAAACACTATAAATAAAAAAATGTCTTTATTACCTAGATCTCCCCACTGATATCCCTCAGGGAGAGCCAAGTCAGGATCACCCCAAAATTCCAGGCCAGCATAAGCATAATCATCAATCATCAAGATTTGGGGCCTTAATCAGTAAAAAAATGCATCATTGTACTTGATAATAGGGCGCTATGTGCCAAGCCATAAGATCACACCACAATTTCATTCTTGGGTCTTGTGGGGCTAGTATTCCCCACTGTACCTGTAGCCGCAAATGAGGGACTCTTTCTAAGAATAAAGACACGAAAATGGACCCATACCCAAACTGCTTTAGGTCTCCTCTCTTACTTTTATTGAGTTGTGTCTTCATACTCTGGAGCACACCGTCACACCAATTGAATACTTGAGGTTCCAGACATTCAATGGCATATTGAAAATAACTCTGGAGCGCCACGTGCGGCGACACACTTCCTTCCATCTGTGCAATGGTAAAGAGGATAGTTCTGAAAGTCAGATCCTGCACACCTCAGATAGCCACTTTAACTTTGCTCCTTTTGGCATTCGTTTCACAGTGTCGACGGATATACTTGTTCATCGACAAGACACCACCTCGACCCCTAGTGAGAGTCACATGTGCCCCGCAACAACATAGCCCCATCAGAAAGTAAATATCCTCAATGTCCAAGGAGAGGACATGAACACCCACGTAGAATACTTGTTTTTCTACATCCCACATATGGATCAAGTACTCTAATAGTCTTTGTTGGGATCTCATGCACTGGACTTTGAAGAACTTTAATAGGCCACATTGTTGAAGGGAATCAATGGTTCCTAGATCATTCAAAGACATTGAGTTTTCATCTTCATGCTCACGTTCTCTCCATTCCAACATTTTTACAATCAAACATGTGCATGGAAGTAAGAGAGGACAGTTAGCACCCTTATCCAATGTTTTTGGAATTCTTTTTGGTTCAACGCTTTCTTTTCTTTTTTGGTTTTCGGTTGCCGCAACTGAGCTTCAGTTACAGTGTGATATTTCCACAAGCAAGCCATTGGTCACCTATGGAAATCCTTTATTTCTGCAGGGCCCAATATTGGCCACCTGTGGCGGCCCCAACGCATGCCTACCGACCTAAAAATCACCCAAAAAATCATTTTTTGACCACCAAAAACAAATTTTAAACCATTGAAAAGGAAGAGGATGAAGGACTTATTGTTTTCACAGAAATCATTTGTCGATTGATCATCTATGCTCCTCGCAATCACCCGCCGAAGTAAGGGGTGAAAACGAGCTTTTTAGACAAGTTCTTGACCATATACATATGAAATAGTAAAAAAGAACACTTACTCTTATTTTTTTTATTTTTTACCCTTTTTCATAATATTTTATATTCTATAAATGTGTTTGATTATAAACCCTCAAAACTAATAGTCTCGTGATTGTCTTGTTTCTTGCAGGAAGTAGACTAGAGTCCTAATTAATGGAGTATGCATATTTGTTTCATAATTTGTTTTTCTCTTCGTTACGCATATCGATACTTTTTAGGGTTTTTTAGTAAAACCTCGAGTTCGGTCTTCATTTGTTCTTGTGCTCGAAAATTTATGAGAACGCAATCGAGTATACTTTTGTCATCCTTTCGTACTCGTATTGGTAACACGAAAAGCGACGCACATGGAGTATCATTTAAGCTCTTTTCACACTCCATAAAAATGAAAAGATTGTTGAGAGACCTTGTTCTATTCATGCTCGTAAAAGTATTTGAATAAAACGTTTGATGGGTGATAGTTTATCAATTTTTTTGTCCTGTCGAACTATTTTATGAAAAAGGAACTGAGAGAGTCCTCTTTAAAGTGTTTTTCAAACTCTATAAACATGAAAAACTCCCGATTTTTCTATCTTTGGACTCGTTAAACAAACATCGAAAGACCCACATGGGACCGAGCCACTCCTTCTTAGGGTTCATTAAAAATACTCCGATGGACATGTCCAAAGGATGAGTTTACATTACAAGCATATATTATCATCCTCAAGCTTGTGTAAAAATAAAGAGGTACTCGCCAGAAATGGTGGGGGGGAATTTTGGAAAGAGATGTGTTTTTGTACCTGTGTTAGTGGCAGTACTAGTCTCTCTTGAACATGACACCCCCTTTGTCATTTGAATCCAGGTTGGGAATTCCATTTGTCTCTCATCTGACCTTCATCAAATTCTTATCTTGGGTCATCTTTGACTCAATGCTAGCAATACTAGTGTCGTGTCATTCATATGTTCAAAAGAATTCCAAATAAGCCCTCCTTCGAGTCGGCCATCTACATTGTCATTTCTTACCATGTCGGCCTTCCCCCTGTGTCAGTTTCGAATCATTTTCATACTTTGATCTACCCTTAATCTGTTACTTATTTCATGTCATTGATGGGGGAATACATCAAGGCCCTCCTATGACGAGTTTTTTTCTTGTCGAATTCAACTCATCATCCAGGAACAAGACTTAGAAATTGTCTTAGAGCCTTCATGCCTCAATGGCAGGTTTCTTCGCTCTCGATAGTGGATTCACATCATTGGTCCCTGATCGAGAGTTTTCATTGAGTGTTCGAATTCAACTCATTTATTCACATTCGTTGGATTGTACTAAGGTACCTTGGGAGTCATTGACATCAATGATGATTTCTCTCGCACTTGTTAACGATTTTCATCAATGAACAGTAATCAAGTAGTTTCTACCATGTTCGACTTCAACACCTATAATCGCATGGTTAGATTCATACTTACGGACGATGGGATTGAAGACCTTGGATCTTAAATTTTTGTCCCAGGTTGCAATGGAGTATTTATGATTTGAATTGACATACAGATCCACTTTGTATGTCTCGTGTCTGTGTCTAAATTTACACTTTCTAATACATAGATCCACGGTGTATTTCTGGTGGCTATGTAGAATTTTGATGACATGGATCCACGGTGTATAATTGGTGGCCATGCCTTGTATTTATGATTTCAATTACTTGTAATTTGAGCATGGAAATGCCTACCTTAGAAATGGTATAATTCTATGCAGATACTTGATTGTTTGCAGGTTCCTAATTGGTGCGCTCCTGGTTTCTGACACACACACGCATTTTACAAAGTATTTCGGTTGTCACATGTTCCAGCCTCATACTTTGGGGGGCATTTTGTTACACATTATTTTGTTCACTCTGATGATGACCACATAGGCATGTGTTCAGGCTTCCAAAAAAAATCTTTCACATGAGGAAAATGGCTGAGTTTCTTCCCCTACCAGGCACATTTTTAGAATGATGTCATAGGTTGACAATGGTACACAGTGCAGAAATCAACGATTTCCGCAGGCTTCTCTATGTCTGGCCTACAGGATTTCTGCATACTACTATATAGGTAGGGTGCAGCGGCTCTTGAAGCTAACGAAAGGAAGAAGTTTCTAGAAGTTTCTAGAAGGAGAATATTCTAAAATGTGAGGTGGCGTTCGTATGGTTGAAATTTTATTGGCTTCTCTGATTTGGTGGGATCATCCTCATCCTAGTAACCACTCCACCTTATCCTATATAATAATGGATTTCTCATGGAAAAGGTTAAGAAAGGTCAAGCAAGATTGAGCAAATAATAGACTGAAGACTGTGTGAAGAATCTTGATACAATTGATGCTTGAGACCTCCATTTGTCCATCAAGCCTTGTGGATTATCTTCATGCAAATTCAGAGCAAGTGTATGTGTGTGTCGGAACAAAGGACCAATGAATGGGAACTTGCGACATCAAGGCAATCCGGTTGTATATTCCACTTTTACTTAATATGATACAGTGGCATGTTTCTTTCCCATAAAATCATTAGTATTTTATTACATGACTCCTTGATCACATGTTTATGTTTCCATTGAATCTATAATTGTTGCTTTCACTTTGGTTGGTTTGTGTCATTGCAGATCTGATCTCACAAGAGTACTGGAGTGAAGCAGGGATAACAGAGATATAAGGAAGTGACATATAAAGGTATGTCATACAATCCTTATTTGGTGATAAATTCAATGGTAGCTACCTAGGGAAATCGTCATGTCCTGTCTTGTTTTGTTCTAGATCAAGGTGGATCTAGGGAGATTAGTTTATCTCCGCATTCATCGATTTATCCAATAACAATGTGTAACTATTCAATATGGTCAAAATAAAACATTAGGTCATTTTGTGGTGGAAAAATATGTCAAAGATGATCCTTTAGAATGTAAATTAATGAGGCTCATCATCACCCCCTAGCTAAACCCTTGCACTCCCTTTTGCAACCAAAAATGGTTTTTCTAATCTCATTTTTGTTGCTACTATTCTATACTCTGCTATTGTTCATTGTTCATCTATTGTCTATCATCCTATTCCTTCTCAATTCCCTGTTGTTTCTTAACATATTGTAGTTGTTCATTACATTTTTGTCTATCAACATTATCATGTTGTTCCTACTTATTTTTGTTGAATTCCTCTCTCATATCCCAAGCTTCATACTTGGTCACAACTTTTTGATCATGGTATCACTTATCCTAAACAATGTTGGCCTATTTTTCTTCTTTCTTTTCTGGTTTGAGGTTAGACATAGGAGTTGTAGGGAGAAGGAGTGGATGAATCGTCTTTATCCCAATCAAATTAGTTCTCATTATCCTTAGAGTTTAATTATAACATGGTGTTCTAAGGAGGTCAAGTTGCAATGTGTTTGTAGAGTGAGGCTCTCTAATTCTCAATCCATGAGGTAAGTAATGCCACCTACTATGGAAAAACTTTTGTAATACCCCTAGGTCAAACCCCAATTGTACATATAAATGTAAATGAACATATAGGATAGTGATCCATGGGTACTTATTATAAATTTAAATGTAATTATACATATAAGCTGGTGAGTTGATGATACAAGGCCTTTGGTTCAATTTTACGCACATTGAGTCAGTGCACGGGGATCTCATACCAAAGGAGTGCACACATTTTATAATGTATCACACACCTGTGTAAGTGTGTGAGGATTTTTCACTAAAGGAAGGGTGCACACCATCCTGTGTTTGCATACAATGGAGTAAGTGTGTGGTTTTGGGGCTAGAGTGCCTTTTTGTATATCTATTTTGAGGCCAAAGTGCTTGTTTGTTTATTAGGAAGGAGAGCCAGATGTTGAATGGATAGTGAGCCATCATTGTAATATGTAATCACATGAAAATATTAATTAAAAAAAATCATTATTGTAGACCAACCATGTAAAAGAGTATGGGGGGATAAACTCCACTAAATAGAGAAAGAGAGATAAAATTTAAGGATAAGGGGATAATCTAGGGGGGATTAAGCCAAAAGGAATATTGTATTAATATTATTTAAGGTATAAAGTGTGGATAATTATTTTATCCTAAGTTCTTAGGATGAGGACAAATGGACCCAAGGTAGCTCTCAATATGACAAGTGTCAAGTTCGGAACATCCATACATATATTTGGATTTAGTTCATTTTCTTATCATTCTATCATCATTCCTTAACTCACTTAGTTGTCATTTGTACCTTGTTGTTACGATACATGTACTTGTACCTATACCCTAGTTACCTTTGGAGTTGGATTGAAGAAGCGAGTTGTAAGGCCTGTAGGATATTGAGGAGACAGGTTGTCAGGTCCATGAGAATTGTCTCTAGGTGAGAGAATTTTTTAGAATTGATTCTTGAAGGTGTCAAATTGCAGCTACAGGGATCTGAGACTTCATGTTCGTATTAATGTTGAAGCCCCAGAAAGGAAGTGGGGCACTCGAGGGACTGTTGAGAAGAGAAGGGGCACACTTCCTGGGGTGGGGCAGGCATGTGGGGAATGAGGGACTGTAGGTTGTTAGTTTGAGTTGGCACATGCGACATAATTTTATTTCTATCTGATATACCTTAGCCAGGTTAGGAATCCTTTACACAAGTGGATTTTAGTTCCAACTCAGTGATGACCCATTGCTGAGAGTTATGAGAAGTGTAGTCTAAGGTCGGAAAGAACGCGAAAGGTATGCACACAATTGGTGTTCTTATATGTAGTGTCCCTCGGTTGGTGACCCCGGCCATGTAATGCTACCGAAGAAACCTTTACTTTATCTTTACTTCTCTAATAGCATTTATGTGACATTCTTGGCCTTAAACAATAGGTCAGGCCATGCCACTGAGTAACTTTATGAAAATAATCACATATAAAACTTAACTGGAAGATAGAGATAACATTTGGTATCCACACATACAAATATATATCTATATAATGAAATTAAACAAATGTCAATACTCTACTCATACACCTATTCATGCAAAAGAAACATTAACACATACATGGAACATATATATAGGCATTTACTCATTAATTATAATGCAAATAAAAATACACAGCATACAATGAAAAGAGAATTCTTACTTATATTCTAATAGATTACCACCAGTTACATGAAGACCTTACATGAACCTCCCAGCCTTAGACTGCGTTGCTCATCACGCTCAGTATACTACATTTCTCATCATGCTCAGTAGTGGGTCACCCCTGATCTGGGACTAAACTCCACCGGGAAAGGAAATTCTAGGCTTGGCAAGGACAACAAGGAAGTTTTTACAAAACAACAAGAAGGATCTTTTATCCTAGGAGCCAATTACACCCACAACCCACAGAACCTCATTCCCCACACACCTTCTCCACCCCAAGAAGTTACACCTTCACCAATACAAGTCCATTGACTACTACACCTCACTTACCTTGGGCTTCAACAACAAGCTAGATCATAAGTCCTAGAGTATTGTAGTTGCTACGGGACTCCGTCCAAGAGAACTAACTTCCCATCAAACTCTCTCACATGGGAGATTTTCTCACAGGCCTGACAACCCGTCTCTTCAATTTAGATCTCATTTTAAATGGACACAGGTGATGTCAAAAACAGAATTCGGGTAAAACACAGGTGAAGTCAACCATAGAAAACAGGTATGGACACAGAATATGACAACAAACCAAGCTTAGCCAAAAATGCGTTGGCAAAAACCGCTGACTGGTACAACACAACACGACTCAGGAAAAATACAAGTTCGTTGGGCTTCACAGGAAATATGCAGGACAAATCCAATGTCTGCAGGTTACACTAGTGTGTGCATCAGTGGGGAGTATGGCTATCTTCCAGGGCAGTTAACCTCGTGAGAGTGAAAACACAATGGTGAAGTATTGTGATAGCCATGAAAATCATGAGACTGGTGAGTGAGTAGACCCCCAACAAGCTGACTTTCCCACTTAAAAATTCATGCACCCAGGTTGACACATGTCCCCCTGAAGCTGCATGAGCTCCACTTAACACTCATCCCCCTTTCCCCCATGAACTTAGGACAACATGGTTATATTAAACCTTCGCTTCTAGGAAATAATAATATAATATTATTCCTTTATAAGTAAGACATCTAGATTAGCCCCTATTCCTAGACACTTATCCCCTTCCCCACCTAGTGGAGCTTAGTCCCCCATAACTCTTTCTTTTTGGAGGGTCTACACGCAGCAATGCAATTTTATTAATGATATGTGTGTATTTACATATACAAAATCAGGCTCATTGTCCTTAGCATCTGGCTCACCATCCTAACAAACACATAAGTCTCTCAGCTTATAACCACTAGGCTAACCACCCTATAAGCATAATTACAGTTCAGCAGGGGCTCGGCCTTGGGGTGTTACATTCTAAATCAGAGATAAGTGACAATAGTGTGTTAATTCATATGTTGCATTAATATTTTTGCATTTTGTTTCATGGGTTTTTCCCATGTATGTTTCATGCATATTTATGTTATTATTTTGTATGAATGTGTGGATTTGCATAGTACTTTTATGATTTAAATTAGTATCAAATTTCAAAATTTTAAGTGGCATATCCTAACAGGTGGTTGGTAATGTTACAATATGGTATTAGAGCCCAGTTTTCAACACTAATCCTGGATGGGCCAAGTTATCAGAATGTTGAAGCGGAAAATCTTCAGAGAATTCATTTTTGGAGTAGGTTTGTAACTTGTTGATTAAATTATTGCAGTAAAATTGAGAGAAATCTCATGGGTAATGTGAAGAATCAAGCCGAAAATTAAATTTAAGAAATTTTGATTTATAATGGGGAAAATTTGGGCTTGTAGATGGTCAAATTTTTTAGTTTATAGAGTGGCCATGGCGCCCAGGAAAAACTGGGAAAAATGGGCAAAATCCCCAATTTCAGCAACAATAATTATGGAAAAACCAGCTAAGCATGGAAAAATAATCATGCATAGATGTGCACACTAAAATTTGATGTTGCATGGTGCAAAGCTGGTGATATGCAGAAAAATAATGGTGTGTGGGTGTGTGCACTAAAATTTGGTGTTGCGTGGTGAAAAGTTGGTGATGCATGAAAAAATAATGGCTTGTGGGTGTACGCACTAAAATTTTGCATTGCATGGTGCAGGGTTGGTGATGCATGGAAAAACAATGGTGCGTGGATGAGAGCACTAAATTTTGGTGTTGCATGGTGCAAAGATGGTGATGTGTGGAAAAATAATGGTGTGTGAGTGTGCGCTCTAAAATTTTGGCGCATCGTGGTGCATAATTGGTGGTGCACGGATAATAATGGTGCATTGGTGAGCTCACTAAAATTTGGCATTGCATGGTGCAGAGCTTGTGGCACATGCATAATATTGGTGCACAAGGTTTCCACATTGAGTATTGGTATAAGAGTGTGGATAATATTTGTTGGTGCACACGCAATCTTGGTATCCAGCGCGTGAACATTAAATATCCATGCCCGGTGAAAGTAGAATTGGTGGAGTGCAGGGAGTATTGGTGTGTGGTGTGATTTCACTAAAACTTGGCATTATGTGGTGTGGAGCTTGCAATGCGCACAAAATATGGATGTGACAAAAAAATTGTGTGCACTAGATATTGGTGCATTACACAAAATGTTTTCACAGTAGATATTGGCACGAGACACAAATGTTGTGTACATTAGATATTGGTGTGTGACACAAAATGTGTGCGCACAAGATATTGGCGTGACAAAAAAGTGGTGCACATTGGATATAGATGTGTGGTGCATGTGCTACATTTTGGATTTGTGCATGTTAAATATGGGTGTATATTTTCGAACTAGTACACGCAAATTTGATTTAGCAGTCTACAACAACAGAAAACCAGTGATTTTCCCTGACATTTGGTATTTTTGGAAGGTTATGTTTTTATAGGGCAGTTTTTAGGCCCTAAACAGTGTTTTTAGCTAGTAAAAACTAGTGTGCCCATGGTGTAGTTTTTTGCGACTTAAATATCTCGGCAATAGATTTCTAACGTTGTATCATATTATCACTCCAAGATTCACCCTAGACTATAATCAAGTGAGCTTGGTAACATGCAAAGAATTAAAATTTAATATTGAAAGATAACCTTTAAAGTCACAAGGATTTGACCATAAGGACAATCAAATTTATCACTGTACACATTCCCAACTACATCCTTTAGCAAAAGTGGCCTTAAAAACTTCAGATCATACAATAGGCTTGATAAATGGATGAGGAAAAGAAAATTGTGATCTGAACATGTCAGAGATACTTCCAACACTTTAAAATAGTCAACTCACAGTAAAAAATTGTGTATTAACAAATTCTAGATCACCAATGCAAAGAACGAAGACCATCACTCAATCATTGTATGAATAAGAACAAGAGTAAATTAGTCACTCATTTATATTAGTACACAGAGAAAGAAAAAACTGAAAAAGAAAAATTGATCTACATTGATAAGGAATCACAAGTCTGAAAAATACAGAGAAAGGAAAAGAACACAGTGATAACCACTCTGAATTCCTCTGCGTTCAAAGCCCCCTTCCCCCCTAACTCATTCTAACCCTCTATTAGACTTACAATAGTCTATTTATATATTTTTTTGTTAGTGACATCACTATCATTTGAATAACCCCCCTCACATCAGATCCTCTTACCTCAAAATGGAAAAGGCAACATGTGGATAACAAAAGATAACTAAATGCTAAAAACAAGGGTCATGTTGGCCACACCCCTAACATTCCATTATGTTGATGAACTTTCCTTTTTTGAGTGTTTCTCCCTTTGAAAGGTGGCACTCCTACTCATAACTGACCCTGTAGAAAATTAAAAGATCCATCTTGACACTTGGGAACCACTGCTCCTTTGAAACCTCCAGAAAAGGAATTCGTAGCACATTATGCAATGCCTCAGGAATTCGTAGCAAATTCTACAGTGCCTTAGAAATTTGTAGCACATTGTGTAGCATATTCTGTAGTGAACTTTCAATAGATTTCTGGAAATATCCTTTAATTGTTGATTGTCTTGAGTAGCTCTGCAATTCTTTTGAAGGCTGAGGAAAGAATGAAAAAGGTGTAATAGCTCAAGACCAAGCTGCTCCATCTGATATAACTATTGATACTAAGAGGGGGGTGAATCAATATCAAGTAAAATTTAAAAACTTTTTCAACTTATACTTAAACCATTCAATTATATCCAATGAGAAATGAACAATAGTATAAGAGTTACACCAATACACTGCAATACACCATGCACAATATATGAGAAATAATCAATAGTTATATTTCAAGGGAAGTAATGACTTCCAAATGTAGCTACAACATCGAAATATAAAGGGAGGGATAAAACTCCAAGAGGAAGATACAATCCTCCAATATAACGAGAGATTTGAACTCTCCATCCTTTCCCCTTCCTTCCACCCAAGAATATATGAGAGATAATAAGACCTTAAATTAAATCATCACCATCAACCAACCATCACATAGAACCTGATAATGCTTCCTGATACTTCTTCAATTTATAAAATTCATCAATTCTTGGAATACTCTAATCCTGTAGATAATATTACTCAATGTATTCTCTGAAACTTCTCCAAGTTTCACTCCTTGAATCCTCCCCAAAAAGAAGTTATAGAGAGAATGGTAGACCTGGTTCAATTCTAGTTTATTCAAGAGAGCGAACTTGTACAGAATGCCCCACGCTCAATATTTAACATCAGATTATAAAACTCGCACAAAATAAACTATAGTTCGTACTATTTCCAATGAAATTGGTCCCACATCATTTGGATTATCTATGAATAATTTATGATCGTTTTACATGGAACACCTATTTATTGACTAGCTTCAGGATGGTTCAAAACCCCTATATTCCACAGAGTGTATCTCCATAATTATAGAAAATAAAGAGATGAAACTTTTACCATAGGTACCTTGATATGTATTCTCAACACCATATAAATTCCACCATATGAATCGTTCTATAAAAAACGTTATAGCGAAAATGGTAAGATGACCTGTAAATAGCATGCCTTATAACACATCACCAAAAGACTTCATCCTCCCTTGAAATTCGGCCTTCTTTACTTCTTATTTCCTCTAAAATTAGACTAGTGTATCAAATGAATGTATAATGATATTTATTTATACCATTTATGTCACTTCCTTTTAACATTAGGGTCGACCTAACACCTTCTTATTTTGTACTTCTTTTCTTTAATTATCTTCAGGGCCTACATGTACTTCCTTCTTCAATTCACTTTGTCATATTCAAAAATTCATTTCTCCTCGACCATGAGGATCCACGTGATGTGACACATACCACTGAAAAAAACATGATGTATACTATCCATCCATGGGTGTTGTATCTGCATGTGCATTTTCCTTCATGTCCAAATACCTTCACCAATATTGTGGTCCAAAACCAATGACTAGCATTGACATCAATGACAACAACCAATCTTCCAACAATCTCCCCCTTTGTCATTGATGGAAACACTCATGCTCCCCCTATAATCATGATCCAAATTTCTCTCCCCCTTTTACATAAATGGAAAACGGTAGGGCTTCTCCCCCTGAGTTCATTAGCATAAGGTGACCTTCTTCTTTGGGGTTGTTCCCCCTGAACATGTGGCACTCAATAATACTTCATCCTTATTTTTGGTATTTGGGACTTTTTCTTCCTTGAAATTTGTTAGCACTCTGTAATTTACCCAAGGCTATGGAGGTAGTCATAGAGGAAACATCAAAACCACTTCCAGTCTTGGATCTATCCCTCCAAGACTCAGAGAGGGATCTCTCTATTTGATATAGATTTGTTTGAATATCTATTAGGCTAGTTATGATAGATTAGTATTTGGCTTTTAAATGGTTTGGTTGGAGCAGGAGAAAAAGGTCATTGGGCAATGGGATCAAAGAGATTTAATACAATCAAAGAAAGGTCTACAGGGGATCTTACAGGGCAAGGTAGGCACTGTGTTGGATCCTTTAAAGTTTAGTAAATGGTCAAAAATAAAAATGGATGGAATCAGATCATAACAGCGCAGTTAAGAATCCTGGGAATGACCTTCAGGTAGAAAACATTGATATTTATTTAAACTGGGAAAAGGGTGTATTTAAACAAATCTTGAGCCTGACTCTCTTTAAAACAATAGAGAAAGAAATACTTATGAAAAATAGGGAAAACATAATTACATAGAGAAAAACTTCACCAACATAATGACACAAAAATCCTGTAACTGTAATCTTGTTTTGATGAAATATGGCTCTGTGAGCTAATTACAACAATGAATGCTCCTTTTCGGTAATGTTCAACAACCCGTACTCTATTAAAAACATGGATATAAATAAAAATTGCAATCCTTAGGCTCAGTAGATCGAATTCGATCCTCCTGGCTGAAAATAGCAAGTAAATCACAAAGATCTGGAACTGCAAATTTGGCCGAATCTGCTGAAAATAGGGGTACACTCAGACATATGTTTCTATTCAAATATGATACTGGGAGAAAAATTAAGGAGGTTATTTTATATGAGCATGTTATGGAAAAAAACCTCTTTCATGTTTTCCAATTTCATCTCCAGTTCACTGAAACATCTCCCACAAAATCAGGACTACAACAGGAAAAACCAAAAATCCGAAAAAGGAGGTTGAAATACAGCTTCAATTCCCCAACTGGTGGCACCTGTGAAAAATATGGAAGATGTTTTTTTTCTTCAGCCTGTTCTAAGAAAAAACCTCTCTCAGTTTTGGAAACTATGTATTTGTTTTCCCATCATCCTCTTCGAAAGATGAGGTGTCAAACAGACAAAAAACGGGCGGTTTTGAAAAATTGGGGGAAAGTGGTTTTTTGGGGAAAGGTGGTATTATGGACCCCCCTGAGGTGGTAAGTGGTATTGAGAAGGGGGGGTCCAAAATCACTAGGGGGTGACAATTGTCCCACCAATACCACTTATATCGAACCCCCCCTCCATTAAAGCTCAAAAAGAATGGGGGGTTATGATTTAGTTCATGAGCGTTGATTTATTTTTATTTTTGGGGATGTGTGAATGTGAAGTTGTGAGAGGGGGGAATGATTGTTGGACAACTGAGAGGGGGGGGGTGAATGAGTTGTCTCGTGCTTGAATTGTGCTTCTTTTAAAATCTTTACAAGTCACTCAATGATGATCACAATAATGCAGGGAAATAAACAATGGCACATTCAGCATCAGTCACATATATATGAGAAACACAGAGATAGATATTTCACAAGGAAACCCATACAGGGTAAAAACCTCTTCTTCTTTATATGATAAGTATACTTTACATTCTTTACATTATCATACATATGAGCACCAACTCATTGTGAGGGTACAACCTCTGGTTTTTGCAAGCTGCAACTTGCTAAGAGCACCAACTCTCTGTTTTTCTCTAGCACCCACTAGAAGGAAGCACCAACTCCCTGGTTTCTCTAGCACCAACTAGAAGGAAGAACCTACTCCCTGGTTTCTCTAGCACCAACTAGAAGGAAGCACAAACTCCCTAGTTTCTCTAGCACCAACTAGAAGGAAGTTTCAACTCCCTGTGTTCAAGCACCCACTTGAACCTCTGAGGACACTAGTCCTCCCTAGCACCTCCCTTCCACCCTAGATTATGAATATGAAATACTGAAACCTATTACAGTGATATAGTGTTCAATAACAGCTTACCAATCTCATCACTGTTCTGCAAGATTTTGCTACTCAGACTTCCTCACTATCTTCCAGCATGTATCCGCTGCCCATTCTGTTCTTCTGCCTTTTATGCTCTGTGTGCAATTCCCATTCAATGCACCTTTTGTTTCCTATCCATTTCAGCTGCTACACCACCCCTTTGCTTCCTCAAACATGCATTACTTCACCTCAGTAACAACAACCTCATCACTTCTATGTGTTGTGTACTTCTAGCTTCTATGCACCTTGTGCATGCAATGTACGCAATGCCTCTGCCTGCTCACACCACGTTCATATTCTCCACATCTCGAGTGCTCTGTCTAATCATCATGGTAACCCTTCATCTTCTTTGGCGGCTTTCCCATGCATTCAACATCACTGGATGTCATGCTGAGATTCCTCGGCCTCTCTGGTAGTCGAGACTCTTCGTCTTCTCTGTCTTAGACGAGATTATCCTTTCTATTTTCAGCTACAGACTTCAGTCCCCTTCCATCTGTCAATCGCCTGTATCAATAATACTCAATCCATTGGAAGATACCTTGAGACTCTTCATCTTCTTTGGCAATCACACTAAGTCCTCTTCGAGTCCTCTGGCAGAGATCATCATTTTTTTTAGTTGTTACACTGAGAAGCGCAAAAATTGCCCTGCGATCTTTTTCAACTTCACCTCCACCATTGGATTGAATTCATAGAAACTTGCATTTACTTCGCCATTTCACACTTCGGCATTTCAGGATCCTCGTGGTAAATATTTCGTTACACTCCATGTTTCGATCCCCAAAACTCCAAAACGGAGCTTTTCTGCACTAGCTCCTTCCTCTATATGACCATGGCCATGACCAAGCGCTTGTTCATAAAGTGCTTTTCGAGATTTTGTTTTTCGGCATTTCAAGACTCCTGATGTTGAGATTCTTTGACTTCTCCATCTCCTGGTAACTGAAATCCCAGTCTCCAATACATCGAAGGGGGTCAGATCAATGGTCCATGATCTCTTTGAACCAACGGCTCAGATCATTTCGCGATTTTGGCATTCTTGTGGTGAATGCTCTTGACGCTTCCAACTATTGATCCACGAAACTTCGAAATGGTGTGGGGTTAACAGTCCCAATCAACCCTTGATCTGACGACTCAGATCATTTCGCGATTTCACATTTCGCGATTTCGACATTCCTGTGGTATTGTTTCTTGCCTCTCCAAGTCGCGATTCGCGAAACCCCGAATGGAGTCTTTGACAAGCTCTGATCTTCTGCCACGCGTCCCTCTTGGATCAATGGTCAAGATTTTATGGAGACTTCGCAACTCCTCGAGCCTTCATTGTGCCTGATCAATGGTCCATATTTGGCCTCGATCTAATGGTTGATATTATTTCACGATTTTTCATATCGCAAGTTCAAGAGGTGAAAGGATGGAGCATTTCATACCTTTGACTTTCCAGTCAGGGAAATGACGATCTATGTCCACGTGTCCTACCTGTAAATGGATGGTCCTCCTTCTTTTGGGATTTTGTATGCCCACTTCTCCTTGTACTTTAAAGAACGTGCAGGTTCTCCTTGATCCAACGATGGTTAGATCCCACACTTGGATCTAACGCCTGAGATCTATCCTCCTCTTCAACACGCTCTTCTTGTCTACATTCAGATCTGATGGCCATCGGGAATTCAGGATGGGATCCAATGATCACTGACGCTTCTCCTCCCGAGCTTACGCATCCTCCTTACTTGGGAGAATTTCTAAGTGTCAAAGGCCTCGACCTTTGATCCGCCTGAGATCCTGAGTACGCTATCTCTCTTAAGCTTTCGCAGTGAGTTAACCTCATCCCTGGTGCACACCTACGCACTGTGTTTGACTCTGCGCTAATTCCTCCTGAGCTTACCTTGTCCTTGTTTTTCCTTCGCTTGATAATTTGATCTTTCCATCAATGACAAGCACATACTGCCTATAAAGCATGCCAACCATCCTCTGCACTATCTCTTCTGATCTTATTGAGATTTCTCTGCAGCGTCTTCCCAAAATAATTCTGGTGCTCGTCTGTTACATTCTTCCTGTACTCAAGCCATCATCGCTATTGTACTTGCCATCAATGACAAGAATACGCTACCTGTAAACCATGCCAACAATCTCCCCCTTTGGCATTGATGGCAACAAAGGCACCTAGATTATTTTCTCCCCCTCTGACGTCAATGTCAAAGAAGAGACATGCTCCCCCTGAACTGTTGTAGTAATTTTAGGAGGCATTAGATATTCAAACAATACAAAAATCCCCCTAACAAGATGGACTCTTTTAGGTGTGATATGAAATGACACGTAGCTTCTATCTGAGATATTCAAAAGGTGTCTTGGCTAGGGGTTTAGTAAAGGTGTCTGCAATTTGTTCTGTAGTGGGAATGTAATGGACCTGAACAATCTGATTGGTGACCTGCTCTCTTTGAAAATGATATTTTATGGGAATATGCTTGGTCTTGGAGTGGAAGACAGGATTTTTAGACACACTAATGGCACTAGTGTTATCACAATGAATTGGGATCGGTGCAGTGTATTTTACCTCCAAGTCTGCAAGTGTCTGAATCATCCATAATACCTGAGTGCAACAGGTAGTAGCAGCAATGTACTCTGCCTCTATGGTTGATAAGGAAATGGAGCCTTGCTTTTTACTAAGCCATGCTACTAAAGAATCACCTAGGAAGAATTATCCTCCACTGGCTCTTTTTCTCTTATTGACACAGTTTGCCCAATCTGCATCTGAGTAAGCAGTTAACTGAAAATTCTAATTTCTGGGATACCACAGACCATAAGTCATTGTTTCCTTTAAATACCTGAATATCCTTTTGGCATCTTGCAAATGACTCTGTTTAGGTGCAGCTTGATATCTTCCTACCATTCCTACAGCATGCATTATGTCTAGGCAAGATGTTGTGATGTACAACAGGCTGCCTATTATTGATCGATATGAGCTTTGATGAACATCAAGTGAATCATCATCCTTTCTTAATTTACATCCAATTACCATAGGTGTAGCCACAGGTTTAGAATCTTCCATTTGAAACCTTTTAAGCATTTCTCTTAGATATTTTTCTTGAGAAATGAACATCCCTTCGGAACTCTGAGTAATTTGCAGACCAAGAAAAAATG
>ML794397.1:127341-178396 GCA_009831015.1 Picea engelmannii
TTTTTTATTTTTATTTTGTTTAAATGTTTTATTACATGTTTTAGTTTAGTTTTATTTTTAATTTGTTATTTGTTTTATTAATGTCTTAAGCTTTTGTTTTAATTATTATTTTGTTATATATGTTTCATTTATTTAATATATGTTTTTATTATGTATTATTTTATTATTTGTTTTTATTTGTGTTAATTTAATGTTTTATATATGTTTTTCTTTATATGTTTTATTTTATTATGTTTATTTTTAATATATATATTTATTAATTTTTTTTAGTTTGTTTTTTAATTAATTTCAATTCATCCAACACTAACCTAATTACTAACCTAAGTAACTAACTATTAATTAATTATTAATTAATTAATCAAAGATTAATTTATTATTAATAAGTCTAATTTAATTTTATTAATCTAATGCTTTTTGTTTATCCTAAGTTTGGTTTATGCAGGGATGAGTGGCAGGCGAGACGTACTCAATGGGACAAACGGATAAGGGAGTGAGTGGCGAGGTGGATGAAGGATGCAGCAAGGTGATGGAGGATCAAGCGAAATGGATGGAGGGGAAAAAGGGGTCAACCGAGCCAGACGTCTTCATCATGGGGGAAATGCCAAATCAGTAGTTGAAGAATCGAGTTACCTATAATTATAGGACCCAAACATAATTCTTTTTTGTGGCTTATGTCTTCTCTCTCTTCTTCATGTCTAGGGTGTATATCTTGTTCGGTCTTCTTGTTGCAGTTGCAACCAATCTTCCTGAGTTATTTTCTCTGATTTTACATTTTCGGGAGTCAAATGTAAGAGTGTATCCTTGATCACACATTTTACTAACACTTAGTATATTATGCTTGAAGTCTTCAACCAATAGGACATTCTTTTCTTTTACCTTTTTTCTTCCAAGCTCTACTACACCTTCTCCAAGTATTTTGGCAGATGAGTCATCTCCAAATGCAACATTGCCACCCTTTCTCTTTAAGGTGATGAATTTGTCTTGATCCTCGGTCATGTGTGAAGAACATCCACTATCTATGTACCATTCATATTCTTCTTTACATTCTTCAACGGTTAACGCTATTTGACAATCTTCATTGTTTGGAATCTCTTTCCTTCTCCATATTGTGGTTGGCATAGGGACATCTTCATTCATATCTCTACAATCGCATGCTTTGTGACCAAGATAATTACATTTGTAGCATACAATATTTTTGTCCATCAATGGGAAAAATGAATTATAACTTCTATTGACAAATCCTTTCCATATCTTCTATTTACACCATTCATCTTTCTTGTGTATTTGTTCCTTTCATTGATTCTGCAATTAATTTCCTTATGTCCAAAATTTTTGCAAGTATAACAATGACCAAGAAAGAAATTTTGATACCTTGGAGTAAGTGGCCTTCTTTGTGACGTAGTCCATCTGGGTTCATGATATACTCTTCTGTATTTCCTTCAGACTAATTGAAGCTTCGTTGATTCCTGAAGGCAGGAGGTCTTCTTGGATATTCATCTCTTTTGTAATCATTCCCTCTTTCTAGTATCCTGGTCCACTTCTCATCAATTGTCTGTGTAGCTCTTTCTTCAACCTTCTTGTTTGTATTTGCTTCTTATTTGTATGAAGTTTCACCCATGCATCCAAGATGTGTTAAGTCTCTTGGCACTTGATATTTTCTTAAGCTCTTCCTCAATGAGACAACCTCTTGTTCAAGTTTCTCACAATCTTCTTCTTTCTTCATCATTTGGACATTCCTTACTTCTCCTATCTTCTTTCTTCTTCGAGTAGATTTTTCAAGAAAAAAAAATCTTCTCTTGGTTTCTCAAAGTCTTCTAATTGTTTCTTCAATATTACAACTGTCTTTTCACAACTGCCCATTTCACTTCTTAGTTTTATATGTGTGTCTTTGATCTTGCTATTTTCAATCTCAGCATGCTTCAAGTTTTTAAGATTCTCATCTTCTTGTTGAATAATTTATGCTTCATGATTTTCTTCTTCTTCATTGGAACTTTCTTCTTCAGTGTCATCTCTTTCAATCCTTGGATGAGGACATTCAAATTCAACATGTCGTACTCCTTCACAATTAAAGAAAAAGAACTGACCTTCATTTACTTCTTTGAAATCTGAGATGTTGTAATTTGCTTCAGCTTCTTCTTCTTATTCTGCTTCTTCCCTTGCATAAAGGTCTTGATGCACATGATCCCAACTTGGATTTTCATGAATCTGTCAATCCATCCAGTATGGTATCTATTGCCAATTTGTTGTTCCTTTTTGCTTCCTTTTGAGATACATTCATTGGTTTCTTCAAAGCATTGTATCCTGAAGCAACTAAGAAGAAAACATCTTCCTCAAGAGATTTCAAGTAAGTTTCCATTCTATTAATCCAGTATTTAAAATTGATTCCATCAAATGGTGGAATCCCATTTGGAATTTTGTCTTTGATTTCTTCTTAGGATCTTCCTTCCAGTGGTTAAACTATAATAAAGGTTACTCGCTCTGATACCAATTGTTGATACTGAGAGGGGGGTGAATCAGTATCAAGTACAATTTAAAAAACTTTTCAACTTATACTTAAACCATTCAATTATATTCAATGAGAAATGAACAATAGTATAAGAGTTACACCAATACAACACAATACACCATGCACAATATATGAGAAATAATCAATAGTTATTTTTCAAAGGAAGTAATGACTTCCAAAGGTAGCTACAACTTCCAAATATAAAGGGAGGGATAAACCTCCAAGAGGAATATACAATCCTCCAATATCAAGAGAGAGTTGAACTCTTAATCCTTTTCCCTTCCTTCCACCCAATAATATATGAGAGATAATAATACTTTACATTAAATCATCACCATCAACCAACCATCACATCAAACCTGATAATGCTTCATGAGACTTATTCAATTTATGAAATTATTCAATTATTGGAATACTCTTATCCTGTAGATAATATTACTCAATGTATTCTCTGAAACTTCTCCAAGTTTCACTCCTTGAATCCTCCCCAAAAATAAGTTATAGAGAGAATTGTAGACCTTGTTCAATTCTGGTTTATTCAAGAGAGTGAACTTGTACAAAACATAACATCAGATTTTGAAACTCTCACAAAAGAAAATAAATTCCATAATATTTCCAATGAAATTGGTCCCACTTTATTTGGATTATCTATGAAGAAGTTAAGACTATGTTACCCAGAACACATGTTTATTGACTAGCTTCATGATTGGTCTAAACCCCTATCTTCCACAGAGTGTAGCTCCATAATTATAGCGAATCAAGAGCTGAAAATTTTACCACAGGTACCTTGATATGTCTTCTCAATACCATAGCAATTTCACCATCTAAATTGTTCTAGAAAAAAAGGTATAGAGAAAACAGTAAGATTCCCTGTAAATAACATACCTTAGAACACATCACCAAAAGACTTCATCCTCCCTTGAAATCCAGACTTCTTTACTTCTGATTTTCTATGAAATTCGACTTGTGTATCAAATGAATGTATAATAATATTTATTTATACCATTTATGTCACTTCCTTTTAACATTAGGGCCGACCTGACACTTTCTTATTTTGTAATTCTTTTCTTTAATTATCTTCAGGGCCTACAACAACCAATCTTCCAACAATAATTGTATGTAACTGCATATCTAATACAAACTGTTGCAAATTGTGTGTCTTCATCCTCTTTAAAAATCAAATCTAGAGCACGTTGCCTACAATCATCCAGTATGTTTAGTAGTAGAAGGTATCAAGAAAATGCAACAAAATGATGGTTTTTTAAGAAATAATATATTTTCAAATAGAAGCCTTCACATAGTGATATGGTCTCGTTGCAATAAGAAGGGCGGTCCTTCTTGTTTCCTTTACAAAAACAAGGTTGATTGACTGCACTTGTATTATGAACAATGGATCATAGTTCCTTGGAAAGCTAAGATGATTGCTTTCCATCTTTGCTAATTTCACTTTCATTGACTAGTTGCCTCTTTACTGTTCAACGAGAACCCAAAGAAAAATTGTTCAAAAGAAGACAAAAAAACTAAGTTTCTTCTGAGCTCTGACTTGGACTTTGGCATATTCATTGGAATATGTATTGATGCACATGGAATCACCTATGACCATAATCTATCTCTGTTTTCTCACCATTATAATGTGTTTGACAGTTGTCACCATCATCCACTCTAGACTCAACTTTAGCTCCTTCATTAGGAAACATTGGTACAGTCCATACTCAACACAATATGCATCACTGTGAATAGACTAACTTCTACCTCTAGATATCCCAACTTCTCTCACTCTAGATCCCCTCATATCATTTGGCATTATAGAATTTATATTGTGTTGAACTGGATATTTTAGCAGATTTTCCACCTGCAATGGAACAATTCTCAACCCCTCAAAAGCACAACCATATCATAGGATTACTAGTTTTTTGGCCACTTTTATGCACTTGCAAACCTACCACTGTACCACTTCCCATTAAGTTATCATTTTTCAATATACGAGATGATTCCAGTGATAAATATTTAGCTTCAATCCCAACTATTGAGAAAGGGTTTGGATTAGGTTGAGATTTAAAAACCATTGTATTACTGTAAGTTCCTGATGAAAGTAATAAATCTTTTCCTATTGATTGATTGGCATAATCAGGTTTGTGAACAAACCCTCAAATATTTGAAAAAAGTACCTGATTTTCCAAATGATCTGCCATCATCATGCAAAATCTGACCAATATGATGTGTGTTAAAGCCTTGCATAGAATATTTCTCATTTCCCATTCTAACCATATCAGGGATCATTTTTTCTATAGTGGCATTTTCCACTATATCACCACCATAAGTGATTTTCTTTGCAACCCCTCCTTTATTTCAAAGGTTGGTCCTTGAATTGATTGGCAATCAGTGTCAATGATCCTCTCGTCGTCGACTATTCTAGGGAATTTATTATTGGTGTTGACAGTTTGATGAGTTCGGTGAATTGGTACCTTGTAAAAATTATGCCTATCACTGATTCAAACCATGCCCTCAATCTCTCTTCATTGGCCATCCCCACTAATATTTTTATATTGAAGTAAGAAGGAGATTGTTGATGTCCAACGAAATCCTACAATCAGAGAGATATTAAAATCACTAGACATACATAACTACCACCTGCATCAACAATAACTTCCCGGGAAGGCTCATAGAGGATTCACCGAAACAGGATGGAACCTCCCCTTTTTAGTCCCATCAAAACTCTCACAAAGAGTATAGAAAGCAGGTTGGTCAAGATCATATCCAAACATTTTCAAAGCTCTGTACACATCATTAAGTGTCAAAAATCCTCTCCACAAATCCTCGCCCTGTACATTTGATAGAAACTTGTTAAGAGCCACAAATTCTGAAAATCTCGTGATCCCATTTATGTCTGCATTGCGCCTCCTTAACATATGTTGGAAAACTGAATCTGAGAAATGAATATGCCAGCAGCCAGAGCTTTCTTCATGTCCAAACCGTTGATTTGGCATGTTCCCTGGACATCATTTGTTTGACACCAGTATTGACACCTGGGCTCTGGAAATCGAACAATTGTTTGAAAGGGTCAGTCACACATGAACATTGGCATCGTGCTAGCTTTCAAGCAAGGCATATACCAGTTGAGTAAAGGTATGTTGCCTCGGGCGCTCCTTCCATGTGTCTTGTGTTGAGTTTTGATTTGACATATATGATGTTGATGCTCTTATCATCATCCCTGGGTGACTATATGCTTATGAGATGGAGGGCCCGATAATACGAAATTTTGATGAGAAAAAAAACTGTGTATAAAATATGTTTGGAATTTTTAATGTTACTTTATGTCCAGGATTTATGCCACATGCAGCAACAAAAGTGACTTTGAAAAGAGTATATGCATCATCATGAATATATGTTATCGACGTTGTTGGCCCTTGACAAAGTTTTGGGAGCACTTGGTCATATTTGACCATTTTTGGGACTTCGGCAGACTGTCGAAGATGGAGTGCCAGACGTAGCAGACATTGTAGAATCTCGGCCCACTTTTGGGCCCCTTTTTTGGTTTTGGGAATATCTAATGGGAAAGGGATGTTGGCTGGTGGGTTTACCCATGCTTAGGCCGATTTTGTATGTATAAATAAAAGGATAGGAAAATGTAAGAGTAGTAGAGAGAGGAATATTGTATCTATGTGATGTAGGCTACATGCCAAGTGGGATCTGTTTGATCGAGGTGTTGTGCATTCTATAGGTTTACAGAGCTTAGTGCAAGTCCCTGTGTGGAGATATAGAAGGATTTGTGTTGTAAGGCAAGGAAGAAGGATTTAGCGAGATGCACAAATCTTCTGTCCTATGCGGAGTAGGTTTTGGTGGCTCTGTTCTTGTAACCGATTGAAGATGCTAATAAAGAAGAAGAGTTGGTGGACGTAACCCTAGAGTGGGGGTGAACCACGTAAATCTATGTGTTATGTTTTGTGCTTTGACTTGATGTGTTTATCCCTGCTTTTGAAAAGTGATTTGATATATTTAGATGGATATACTTACACTTTGTGCTTCATTAGATGTGTATGATTAGTAGATATGACATGTATGAATATGCTTAGTGTGTATCTACTGGACCTGATTTTTTTTACTATTGCTAAGTACTAAGATACCTTAGATCTAAGTGAATGTTGCGATGATCTATGTTATCTATGAAGTATAATAAGGATTGAATATTTATGAATGATTAATGTTAAGTGGTCTGTAAGCGATATAATCACAAACCTGTGTCCTAGCTAAGGTTGTAGACACCTGAGTCTTGCAACCACACCTTCTTCTACCTTAGGTGAGACTTCATCTGCTTCGCAGGTGTTGCCAAAAGGGCCGGTATTTAGGGTTTTGTTGGTGCGTTGTTGTAGCGTTGAACCCCGGGTCTGCCCCTATGCCAACAAATGGTTCTATTGTTGGGATGTGAAAATGTGATTGTTGGGAACTGAGGAAGAAGAAGCTTTGTGCAAAGATTCATCCTGAAAGTTTGGAAGTTCTATGCATGGATCTATGCCCTAGTGTGCAATATTCAACTTGATATGAAAATCTATGTGCCAAAGAAAGAAGGCCATATCTGAAGAAAAGAAGTAAGATCTGAACGCTTTGTGCTCTAAGAAAAGTAAAAGCGGAAGTTTATGAAGAAAAGAGGTCAGATTTGCAGAAAAGAGGTAATATTTGTAAGCTCAGTGCTCTAATAAAGGTAAGAATAGTTAAAAGTTTTTAGATATGGAGGCTTTGTGCTCTGTAGAAGTAAGATAAGTGAAATTTTTTGTTTCTAAGGTATGGATCTAGGTATGTTTAATAGAATTAATCTTAGTTTGAAAACTGGGGCACTGATAGATGAAAGAAGGTTTGATATGAGTAGATCTGATAAGAATAGTGATAGATATGTTATACCTATGCATAGAAAAAATGGTTGGACTAACAAATGGATGCAGGATCCTAGAAACATTTTTTTCCAAATTAGCTACCATGATCCTAGTGCGCAGTATAGAATAAGTTGGGGATTGTTTAAAATAAAGAGAGGAGTGACCCTCTGTTACAGTTGCAAAAGACCTGGACATCTTGCTAAGGAATGCCCTGGCAAAGGATCTAGTTGTCTTTGTTGCAAAGCTATGGACCATGAGGTATTGAATTTCCCTAGAATGATTGCTAGGCTGGAAGAAATGAATCTGAATTAGGAAAACCCCAAGGAAGATCTAGAAGAGGTAGAACCCCAGCAAGAATCAGAGAAGGTATTGATACAAATGAAAGAGACCCTGAATGACCACCGATATGTTAGACTATCAGATATTTTTAAAGAAAAAGAATGCATTGAAGAAAGAATAGGAGACTTTGACATTGACTCTGTCCTTGATAAAGAGACACAAGTTAACATTATGCCAGGAAAAACTTGGGAAGCAATAGGGAAGCCTGATATGATCTCTTCATTAGGAGGAATAGGACTATTCAAAGTAAAAGTGATGATGTTATGTGGAAAGCTCGCTCAAATGCCTATGATAGTCAATGGAACTTCGACAAGGGAAGATTTTGAGATTATTAAATTCATTGAAGAAAGTGCCTCGTTTACCATGTTACTAGGAAAATCTTGGATTGATAGAGATCAAGCTATAAAGAAGGAAGAAGAAGAAGTCTTAGAACATAAGAGATAAGAGTTAAAAGATTTCATGACCCAAAATATTGCACATTTGATAGAAGAACAAGAGAATAGATTGAAGCTACTTTACACTAGAAGCCCAGATATCAAAGCTACAGGAACATCAGAAGACACACAGAAGGCTAACATTTCTACCCTAGATAAAGAAGAAGTGATACACCTGAATCGTAAGAAAGGATCTCAGCAGTGTGAAGTGACTATGCCCAAGGAAAATAAGAATCAGAATGGGAAAAGAACCACCGAGATGAAGCTCTTGGGGGAAAAGGCTAGGAATCTACGTAAGAAGAAAGTCAATATTGAGAAGTTACAGCAGGTTCTAGAGGGTACGTCATAGAAAGAAACTTTGCAGAATTGGAGCTTTGTCGGGATATCAAAACAAAGACATATGAAACTTTGCTATGGCGAAGCAATGTAGCCGATGGAAGCTGATATATCCATTCAACTGCTCCTCTGAATGGCTGGAAAATCATTTATGGTTCGCCACCAGACCGTTGGACTGTGCCATAATGGAAAAAAGAAGAGTTAACGAGGCTCATAACCGTTGCAAGTAAACCGTTACCAAGATTTCCTATTTATGTCGTCATGCCATGAACGAGGAACACTTTTTCCAACTAATAATTTGAAGCCCGCAGACTAGCAATTGCACATAGTGCTCATTACGCTCTTGTTGTTCAATCTAGTGCAATATCCAAGACCGTCGTGAGCCGGATTATTTTATCTTGAGCATGTATGTCCAACGAGCTTACCGCTACTGAAGAATCTGTAACAGACTTTCTTCTTGAGCTAAGAAATAAGAGAGTCATGTCAGATCAAGGGTTGTCCATAGGATTACAGGCATCATCCATGAGAGGACTAGTAGCCTCTCCATCCACTTCTCGCACCGGTCTATCCCAGCCAGCCAATGAGAAACGTACTAAGAAAAGAGATGACCTCGCCAATGCCAAGATGATTCCAATCATTCTACTGGCCTATATACCCCCTCTGTGTGGCACCATAAACCATGACAGTGTACCCCGAGAGTTCGAATATGCTGTGATCACTGCATACCTTCCGAAAGGGGTGCGCCCAGTTCGCGCTGACAAAGATAAGCTCGCAACACTGAAATTTAGTGACTTCAACCTTGGAGACCGAAAATCTTACAGCATGTTGGCCCCGCATAAGTACTTGACCAGGACCAAAGGCAAGAATTCAAAGATTATCTCGCAACCATGGACCCAGAACCTCACACAATCAACACTTCTTAATGTGATGAAGATCCCACACTTCAGTCGACACCAGGAAGTAAACGCATGCATGAAATTGTTGTTGTCCTGCTACCACAGAGGTTACTTATGGTTGAACCATCACATCACTATGGATCTGACCTTGATTAGTTGGATCACAGGGTTAAGCATGCAAGGCCCTAACCCATAGGAGTTTTACCCTAGAAAGACCTCAGACTGAGCATTAGCCCAGTGAATCAAATAAACTTATGGATATGTAGAGAAGGGTACACAAGGTTACAAGGTAGCCTCTATCTAAAGGGGTGCAGTGTGCCTCACATGTCAGATGATCGCAAGCAAGCTAGTTCGCAAGAACCAGCCCACCTAAGTAACTGGATTCATTGTTGACCTCGCCAGGAAGTGTGCAGAAGGACTATAGATGAATTGGGCACAGTACCTCATGAACCATCTAGAGCTTGATTGTAGAGGAGCGCAATACCAAGGATATGAGTTCCACTTCAGTTGGATTCTCATATTGATATCTTTCATTGCATGGGAGAAGCTGGAAGGTGCAACCTTCCCGGGCATCAATCCCTTTGAGCCTTTAGCTACGAAGTTCAGTACCTTATGGTACTCGAGTGATATGAAAAAGCAGTGGCAATCCAACATCATCTTCCACGCTTACTACAATCAATTGAAGATTGCAATCCAGTCTACACCGCGCATCACTCCAAACACCCTCTATAGGTTTCGGCCCCTGATAAAGTTTAGTGCAGATAGGCACTTTATATACATCACAGTGCACACTGATGAACACAAGCAGTAATTACATTCCTATTATAAGTTAATAGAAGAAGAATTGGAAGAAATCACCAAAGAGTGGTTGGCAGACCTCCTCATCTCAGCAAACCCCATGGATATTTCTGATATAGACAGTCCAGAAATTGTGCATGATACCCTTGGACCAAGAAAGACCAAGTGAGATGAAGAAGTTCAATATGTCAATAGTACTTCTATGAATACCACTTCGATCTCACCTGCGCAGGGAGGCGATGATGGAGAGCCAGGTAACACAGAGGTTGAGTAAAATAAATGTGAAGTTACACCGCCTAGAGAGAAGGATGATCCCTCCAAGAAAAGGAAGGTTACCCCACCAAATCCTTCATCCAGGAAGAAAGCTAAGGCAACCAGAACCAAGTTTGAGATTATTCTCACTCTGGATGACTTTGACTTCATAATTTCTACACTGAACGATACTTCACTAGAGATAGAAGAAAAGCAAGAAGACAAGCAGGAGGTATTGTTCAGTCACATTAGGGACAAGATTCAAGGAGTAAAACAAGAAATATAGTCTATCCGTGCAGTTTCCACTACACCTCTTCCATTAGGAACACCAGAATTAGGTGATGAGCCATCCCAACTACATCAGATTGTTGATACAGTCAAATCCCAGTTGCGACGAGCTCAATAAGAGATAGCACAAGCCACTCAGGATTTAGCACAAGTTCAGAAAGACCTCGAGGACAACAGAAGTACTGCAGAAAAGGAAAATCTCTCTCTACAAGAAAAATGGGATGAAGAGAAAGTAGCGCTACAGAAAAACAAGGAACATTTGCTCGTAGAGGAACTCGAAGTACGAGAAAGGGATCACAATTCACTTCTCTTTGTGATAGTCATAGAAGTGAAAACTGAAGAACGAGTCCCACAACAGGTGGTGCAACTCGAAGAAGTAATCCAACAGCGCATTGCAGATATGGAACTTCGTATCGTGCCCAAAACTCCTCAAAAATCAGAGACCTAAGGGAGGAAATTGCTCGCAGCGTAGTTGGTAGAATGAAATCCCTTTCCTTGGAGTGCAAGCAACTGAGCTCCAGGAGCACTTAGACATATGAAAACCTTACAAAAAATCCATAGTTACAAGCATTGGAGTCGCAACTCCAAGAAGAAAAGAAGCATGCAGATACACTACAGGTGCAGCTGAAGGCCTTAACACCGGTTGAAAGAATGAAAATATTTCCAAAGAAATGCACGGCCCAGCAACAAATCCACACAATCCAGAGAAAAGTGATGGAAGTCTCCCAATGACTTCAACCAGTGCAAGAGAAGGCATGCCAACTATTCACCAAAGTTGAAAGCCAAGGAGCTGAGTTAAAACAGGTTGTCATCACCACAGAACAACGCCTAGAAGGGATAGTCAATGACACACTCATCCAGGATTTCACTGAGTAAGAGGCCATAGCATTGCATCAGGCCGAAGAAGCTCAAGCCAATCTTGAGGCATTCGAGGAAAAATTGCTCAGACTAGAGTGACTTGAGACGAGTCACA
The DNA here is from genome assembly GCA_009831015.1 of Picea engelmannii. NCBI lineage: Eukaryota > Viridiplantae > Streptophyta > Pinopsida > Pinales > Pinaceae > Picea > Picea engelmannii. Next base: position 139,032 of record ML794397.1, read on the forward strand.
GGTGAGTGTTGGGGGCATGTTGGCCCTTGACCAAGTTTTGGGAGCACTTGGTCATATTTGACCATTTTTGGGACTTCAACAGCCTGTCAAAGATGGAGCGCTAGATGTAGAGGAGATTGAAAAATTTCGGCCCACTTTTGGGCCCCTTTTTGGGTTTTGGGAATATGTAATGGGAAATGGATGTCGGTCTGTGGGTTTACCCATGCTTAGGCCCATTTTGTATGTATAAATAGAAGGATAGGCAAATTTAAGAGTAGTAGAGAGAGGAATATTGTATCTATGTGATATAGGCTACGTGCCAAGTGGGATCTATGTGATCGAGGTGTTGTGCATTCTATAGGCTTGCAAATCTTATTGCAAGTCCCTGTGTGGAGATATAGAAGGATTTGTGTTGTAAGGAAAGGAAGAAGGATCTAGCGATCTGTGTGGATCTTCTGTCCTATGCGCAATAGGTTTTTGTGGCTCTGTGCTTGTAACCGATTGAAGAAACTAATAAAGAAGAAGAGTTGGTGGATGTAGCCCCAGAGTGGGGGTGAATCATGTAAATATGTGTGTTATGCTTTGTTCTTTGACTTGATGTGTTTATCCTTGCTTTTGCAAAGTGCTTTGATATATTTAGATGGATATACTTACGCTTTGTGCTTCATTCGATGTGTATGAATAGTAGATCTGATATGTATGAATATGCTTAGTGTTGATCTATTGGACCTGATCTATTTTACTATTGCTAAGTACTAAGATACCTTAGATCTAAGTGAATGCTATGATGCTCTATGCTTTATGCGAAGTATAATAAGGGTAGGATATTGTTGAATGATCAATGTTAAGTGCTCTATAAGCGATATAATCACAAACCTGTGTCTCAGCTAAGGTTGCATACACCCGAGTCTCGCAACCACCCCTGCTTCTACCTATGGTGAGACTTCATCTGCTTCGCAGGTGTTGCTGAAAGGGCCAGTAGTTAGGGTTTTGTTGGTGTGTTGTTGTAGCATTGAACCCCGAGTCTGCCCCTGTGCCAAAAAATACATAGTGCACTTGACTTGATCCCCTCCTCCTCTTTGTCTTGGAGCTTGGTGTTGGGCTTTGTGTTGCTGACTAACATGTGTTGTGTGTTGGTGTAGGTGTTTGTATTGACAACTATGGACTTGCATAATTGGAGTTGGGCCTGTGGGCCTAATATTTTTGGCCTAAATAATAAGCCCGAGAAACCAAAATGGCTAAATCCAAAAAGAGCCTTTGTTTCTTCATGTAAAAATGTTTCTCAAATTCCCTTTTCTTTTCTTTTTAGTAATTATAAACATTGATTTCAAAAGGAGATAAGAAATTATTATTATTTTAAAACATAACAATTGTTATAATTAGGCTTATGGAAACAAGACAAATGCAAGCCCATTTGAATAAATTGAGGTCTTAAGAGGATAAAGACTTAACAAGTTGTGTTGCTAGGGCATACCATGATATGAACTCTAATGTTTAAAATGTAGACAAGGACAAAGATCATGGGATTTGGCAAAATCGTCAGTAAGAGCTTATCAAGAATTGATGAAATAATATGCAGGATATGGGAATGACAAAAGACCCTAGGATTTTACAAATCTAGCACAAAATTTGGTGAAGGAATTTAAATTTTAATGGAACGCATTTGAGTGCTAACATATCCCATTTGTCAAACTGAGTTAGGATGAGTGATTTACAACTTGAACAATGGAGAGTAAATTTTAAGTCTCGGTTAACTTCTCAAGGCCATAACTTCCTTCTCTGGAATCATATTTAGGCATAGGAGTAGTCTATGGAAATCTCTTGAACCATAAAACACATTCATGGAGATAAATTAAAATTTTGGACATGTTAAAAATGATTAATAGGGCATAGAATGTACCTATAGCATTCAGGGACAAAAATATTGATTGCGTTGAAACTTCAGTAGGCACTATCTAGCAACTTGGAGCTCAGATGGGGGTGAAAATTGGCCAGATTGTCCAAAATATGTTTATGAAGGAACCCAACTATGATCCTGCTAAAAATCCAATGGCGTAGGTGAAAAAATGCATAATTACAGTTCAGATTTGCACCTAGTTGAAGTGTGAATATAAGGAATTAATGAGCAAGTTTCAAATGAACATAACTTTATGCTCAATACTCAAAATTGAGCAAGAAAGTAGTCATTGGAAAGGTATTGCACTGAGGAGTCCATGTAATCACCCAGAATTGTGAAATGAGAAAAAGAATTCATAGAAAGTTAGAGAGAAGAATTTTGGTAACCATGAAGAATAAAAAAAAACAATTGTACATATGTTACTAAAATGGTGTATTGTGGGTTTAACTAACAATTGTTGTTGTATGCCTGCATTAACCAGAATTTTTAGAATAGTAATATTATATGATAAATGTGTTGCAGATATTAAGGATGATGATAATTCAGAGAAAACTGTATTTAACAAGTGTTATCTTAAGGTATGAAGAACAAGATGGGTTTAGTTCTTCAAAATGTGGAATGATTGCTTGAGAAAGCTACTAGATGAACATGACTATACTCGGTGCATAATATAGAATACTTCCCATTGAGATATGATTTGGAAAATACTTCAAGATGAAAAATATGCAGATTAACTAGGGATGCTGAGAAAGAAATGGGTCATCCATGTTTCATCAAAAAGAAGGAGTAATGGGTATGCATGAAGCTGAGACCATGAAAGTGTCGAGAGATGGTTTTCATAACAGGTGAGAGGATTGAAATTTTGGTTAAAGATAAAAAGAGGTACTCAAGGCTAGAGTTCTATGACGAGAATATTTCACAAGATGATCAAAGGTTGAGACTAAAGAATGATAAGGTAGGATTCTAGATGCAGCCATGAAGGCTTGGGAAGCCAAGAAGAGAAAATTTATGGGTGAAGCAAAATACTACAAGAAATCCACTAATTCTAATTAGAGTGGAATCGGGGAACAAGAGGGAAATATTTACTTGTTGAAGTAGTAAAGATACATTCACCATAAAGGGTCTCAATGTACATATAAGGTAATACATTGTGGGAAGATTTTTTCTCAAAAGAATTATCTTTCATGATGCTAATTTCTGATAAATCAAGACAGAGGGTGTACTTGGAGATAAAGGAAACATTTCCAAGGATTAGTCCTACAGTTTTGCGATACCACCCCCATAATGTTTATCAGAGTAGAGTAGTGGAAGCATGGTTGTATGACAAAAATTCAAGGTGAAGTAATGTGGGTGTGTGCATATTGAAGAAGTGCCAACAGGTTCATATGCAACGCATTATGTACATAGTGGATCCATAGGAATGCAATCCAGTTCTAAGGATGGATTTTTCCATATAGGATAATGGAAACAAGGTTCATTGTGGGAAACAATAAGGAACCATGAAGAAGAAATGGTTATATGCTTGGTATAGAATGCACAAAATAAATAAAATATGAGGAGAATTTGTAACAAGTGGAACAGAGCCATAGGTGACATTCCAGGGGTGGAAAGTATCACTAGAATCTATGATGGAAAGTAAGAGCAATGTTAAATCCTTCTAGTTAATTCTATGCAGCTGGAAAAGAATACATTGCATAGCATTGCAACATGTTGAAATTGAATAATAAAGTCAAGTTAAAATTAACCAAATGGCCAAGAAAGGAGAAAATAATGGTTCAAGAAACCACAAGTGATAAAGTGTTCAGTCAAGGAAATGTTGAACCAGTTTGCTCCAGAACAGTAAATGTAGAGTGAAGATCTAAAGTCAATAAGAGAGCATGATTGGAAATGCAATTTGGCCATGCATGTGTTTGGTCAGATGAATCCAGGAATAATTGAGGTCTTCAAGGAACAATAAAGAAAAGTGATATAGGAAGAAAGAGGTTGCTACACTTATTGTAGCAGAGATTATGTTATGGCACATTGGAAAACCATACATAGTACATGAAAATGTAATGCATATGCATTTATGAGTATGTTAGTGGTGCAGTATTAATGAAAATAGATAGGTTGTAATAAATGTATATATTTTAATGTATATATAACATGATGATGGATAGGAATAGTCTATTGTTATATATATGATTATGAAGTTGCTAATGATGGATATTCTTCCAGGAAAGAGATAATTATTGCATGGTTGTGAGTGTTGCTAATATTGTTGTTGCATATAGAAGGAATCAACATAAAGTTGAAGTGTGGATTATAAGGCTTATAACAGAGGCATGGGAGATTCTAATTTTATCATCTAGCGAGGTAGCATTAAATTATTTAATGGAAGCTATGCAAGTATGAGTTTTATGTAATTTTATTGCATAATTTCTAAAGGAAATTTTGGTAAGAATTTCCTCAGCTAGAGTTTATTTTATCACATTATTGTATTATTTGAAGGAATTAATGGGAATATGATACCACTAGGTGTGGTAAAGGATGGAGTTTTGTAATAATTATAAAGCTTCTTATATTTTGAATGCATACAATGACATAGTGGTATGTTATGTTAATTGGTTATGAGCTAATAACCAAAGAAATAAAGGGTATGAACATGTTATAGGAATGGATGCTAGAAAAGCTAGTCATGTATGAGACCATGACATGGTTGGTTAGGAAAAGGATTGGTTATGGAAAGGATATGTACCAAAAAAATAGCCAATGAAATTCCTACTTATAAATAATTTTGGACTGCAACATTTTTGCTAACACTGATGAACACCACAGAATTATATTCTTGGTGTAGTGTTCGGGTTGAAAAGGAAGGCATCCAAATAGTTGAGCAGGTAATAAAAAGTGTATAAAGAATGTGTCAAGGCATTGGCCAGACTTCTGAATCTACCAATGGTGAGATACATGGCTTAGATATCAAGCATTCTGAAAATCAATGAAATGGTGCATTAAATAGATATGCATTGAGAGTTGCACTCATGCATAGTAAGTGGTAGAGTTGGACTTATGTATGCTAGACTTGTTATTATTGAATTAATTTGTTCAATGCATTTTTTATGAATGCATGCATATATGTTATTTAATAGAAATGATTATGCTAGCAGCTGAAATGTTACAATTATTACTCACTCATGGAGTTGAGGAAATTTAAGGGACTGTTATACATTGCAACGGGAAAGTTGCAATTCAAGTAGTTAGATGAGAATTGACTACAAGAAATTTTTGTTCAGGAAATACAGTAATGAAATTAATGATATTGAATGAATGAAAATATTAATTGTGAACATGCATATGTAGAGAATGATACTTTCATTCCATTTAATAAATTGCTTGATAGTTGTGATTGAATTGTTAAGTGTAGACAATTTTGAAATCACTTGTGAGCATTTGTAAGTATTACAATAGAATATTATGATATATGAAATACTAATACTCTGTTAGATGAATGGAAGATGGAAGTATTGATGGGAAAAGTGGTCTATAGTATGTATTATTGAAAATCCATAAGAAATATTGCTTCTTATTGTTGGAACAACCTTGAAAATTATGAGATAGAATCTCATACTTGGAGAAAATATTAATTTCCTTATGAAATTAATTTGAAATTCTAAATGAAGATTTTATAATGTTATCTCATAGTGATTGTATGTATGTGATACATATGAAATAATAATTATTAAATTTGGAATGCTTGGGAAGAACAACTATTGTTGGAGACACTGGAGCTTATAAATGTAGAACCTTGGTGGGGTTATAGTAATGAGCTAGTGCTCTCCTTGTGTGTGAAATCCTTGGCAAGATGGATCATTGAGGGACTATGTAGCAGTGAAGTGATACCTGGGCCTGGAAGGGTGAGTGCAGCAAGGAAGAGGAAACTCAAGGAATCGTATGGCTTGGTAGTTGTAATCATGAGGGTTTTTCAAATGGAAAAATGTGTTGAGTTCTTTCCTGAAGTAGCTCTAATATGGAATAATGCAATTCCAACTATAGTATGAATACATGAATTGGTGCTTGAAAGTAGAGAACCAAGTGGATAACAAGATTCATTAGCAAAGGCATGGATTTTTTTGAATAATTGTGAATGTACATGTATACAATGCACTGAGGACAGTGCATAAATAAGGGGGAGGGGAATGTAATACCCCTAGGTTGAACCCCAATTTTATATATGAATGTAAATTGACATATATTATAGTGAGTCATGGGTACTTATTCGAAATGTGAATGTAATTATACATATAAGCTAGTGAGTTGATGGTACAAGGTCTTTAGTTCGGTTCTATGTGCATTGAGTCAGTGCGCGGGAATATCATACCAAAGGAGTGCGCACATTTTATAATGTGTCACACACATGTGTAAGTGTGCGAGGATTGTGCACTAAAGGAGGGTGCGCACCATCCTGATTTTGCGTACAATGGATTAAGTGTGCTTTTTTGGGGCCAGAGTGACTGTGTGGTTATTAAGATAGAGAGCCAAATGTTGAATGGTCAGTGATCCATTATTTTAATATGAAATCAGATGCAAATATTAATGAAAACACATCATTGTTGCAGACCAACCATGTAAACGAGTATGGGGGGATAAACTCCACTAGATAGGGAAAGGGGGATAAAATTTAAGGATAAGGGGATAAGCTAGGGGGGCTTAATCCCAAAGGAATATTATATTAATATTCCTTAAAATATAAAGTATGGTTAATTATTTTATCCTAAGTTCTAAGGATGGGGACAAGTGTACCCAAGGTACTTCTCAACATGACAAGTGTCAAGTTTGGAACATGCATACATATAGTTTAGACTTAGTTCATTTTCTGATTATTCTATCATCATTCCTTCACTCACTCAACTATCATTTGTACCCAGTTGTTACTATACCCATACTTGTACCCAGGTTAGATATGGAGTTGGACTTAAGAAGTGGGTTGTCAGGTCTATAGGATATTGAATAGGCGGTTTGTCGGTCCTGTGAGCATTCTCTCTAGGTGAGAGAATTGTTGGGAATTGATTCTAGAAGGTGACAAAGTACAACTACAAGGGTCTGATACTGCATGTCCAACATGTTGTTGAAGGCCCAGAAAGGAAGTGGGGAAGCCGAGGGACTATTGATAAGAGAATGGGCACACTTCACAGGGTTGGATAGGCATGTGGGGAATGAGGGATTGTAGGCTATTAGTTTGAGTTGGCACCTATGACTGAGTTTTCCAGATGTCTGAGATAACTTATTCGGGTAAGTAGTACTTTACCTAGGTGGAGTTTAGTTCCATCTCGGTGATGATCCATTGTTGAGAATTATGAGCAGTGTGGTATAAGGTTGGGAGGAACATGGAAGGTCTCCATGCAGCTGGTTGTTGGCATGTTTTACAGGGAAGCATGTTCTTGTCATTGATGGCAATAAAAAAAACATCGATGTTTTACTGGAAAATCATAAGCTTAGGAGAGGAAGTGAATAGTATGCATAAACAAGAAAGCTCAGAAGAGATAGTAGTTTCAAGAATTGCAGACAAGGTCCAAGAGACAGACTCGCATGAGGAGCAAAGGTCGAGACCCATGAACACTTAGAAAATATTTTAAGTCGAAGAGATCATAAGCTCAGGAGGAAGAGCGACAGTGGTCGTTGTATCACCGATACAAAAGACCAGAAACGATTAGATCCATTGGATTTAAGAGGAGTTTATTGTTCAGGGAATCTCACTTCGAAATAATTGGAAACTTGAAATTTGAATTACCTGAAGCCCAAAATCCGAAATGGATGTGGACCATCGGATCTGGAGAAAATATGATGACCGTAAAATTGAATTAGTGGAAGGACAGGATAAGCAAGGGCTGGGATCTGAGATCACGATCACTTGAATATCCGTCGACCATCGGATCGAATTAATTGAAGGGTAAGTTAAACAGGACTAAAGAGTTGAGAATTTGATTATCCGAATACCCATCAGCCATCGGATCAAAAGCGAATTTTTCTCAACCGTTGAATCATTCTAAGTGGAAGGATAGGATAAGCTAGAAGAGTTGCATTGCAGACAAATCGGGTTGTTGATCTAAGATCATGATCCAACGAACATCATTCATTTTGGGTATAAATATGTGAGGAGGTTACTCTCCGGAAAAAATCTCACTTCAAGACATCAGTTTGAGATTTGAAATCTCTGAATTCTAGAGACCCGGAGAGACAAAATACATTCTCAACCATCGGATCATCCGAAGAAGATCCCAGTCGTCAGGTCATTCTAAAGTGGAAGGATAGGATAAGTTGGGTAAAGGGTGCGCTAATATCAGTAGCCAAGAATTGGGGAGTCAGATCTATGGTCGACAGGGCATATCATACCCCCCAAAGATTTTTGCCTTTAACCATGGGGGGGCTCTAAGTTGGTGGTATTTTCCTTGTGGGACCCTCATATGTGTCACCTTTCTATTAAATCAGACCCCCCTCACTCATTACCACTTACCGCCTGACCCCCTCTCCAAGTAAACCACCAAACCACTCATACATACCACCTTCGTGCTCTGACATCAAACTCCACTACCCACTACATGTCACACTCCACTACCGCGCTCTGCCTCGACATTCCACTACACTACCTAAACATCTCACCCACATCAATAGACCACCTCAACAAGGACATGTGGCAGACCATGTCATCAAGAACACGAGTCGTCCAATCTGAAATATCACTTCGAGTGTATTCTCAACCATTGATCATAGTACAGTGGAAGGATAGTGTAAGTTTGAGAAGTTGAAATTTCAAAGTTCCAAAGGGAGAGATCCTACAATCGTTCATCTCAATGTTTGATTAATTCCTAGCCGTGAGATTGAACAATGAAAGGATGAGTGTAAGGATCAAATCTGACCATTGATTTGTTTCTGTGAAATAAACTGTTTGATCTGATCCGTCTGTTTCAGGATCACCATCAAGATCGCCAGATCAATGGTCTCATCGCATTGCAGGTCCAGAACATGCTCAGGTATTAATTTTTCATGAGCAGGCCGCAATTGAAACCACGGTTTTGGATAAAGGACGCGTGGAGACTCATAGTGAATTGTGGGGAGAAAAGTGGGTTGCCCTCAAACCACCTATGGGTGTGCCCGCAACCACATGGTAAGCTCATAGGCCAAGGTCATATCATGAAAAATAGCTAATGCTCACTAGACCGAGATCGGGAAGCACCTTTTTGAATAGGCGATGGGTCACCGCCAGTGGTCACGTGAAGGAAGGGGCTTAGAAGCCAAAGAAGCCAAAGACAATTGGCTATAACAGACAAAGAAGAAAAAGATTTTTTACTGCCAGAGAAGTGAAGGAATCTCAGGATAATTCCCACTGATGATGAACACACTAAGCATAAGCGCCAGAGAATTCAAAGAGTTTTAGGGTGATCACCAGAGGAACGGAATAGTCTCGAGATAACTATGAGTAGGATGAAGAGTCATCATAGAGACAATTGACAAATGGAAAAGCGTCGAAGAATGTAACTCCCAAAGAAGAAAAAGAATCCCAGGGTAACATCCACTGATCAAGAACAGACTCAACATGATCGCCAAAGAGAACGAATTGTGAGGTGTGTGATCTAGCAGAGGGCTTGGCATGATAAATATACGCAGAACATAGAAGATATGGTTGCTTTTGTTGAGAGTTATTCATGGAGGTAGAAGGATGTTGTGTGTAGTATCTTAAACGCATAGAAGAGGCGTAGCACATAGAATGGAAATAATACACAGAGCTTAAAGCGCAGAAGAAAGACATAGAACAAAAATGTATATCTGAGAGAGGAAGAGAAATCTAAGGCGCGGAGGAAGAGAAGAGCAGTGTAGTAGAACAGGGATGAGACCGGTAAGCCTTTGACAAACACGGTATCACTATAATAAGTTTTAGTAACGAATTTTTTATAATTAGGGTGGTAGGGAGGTTCTAGGGAGGACTATTGTCCTCAAAGTTTCAAGTGGGTGCTTGAACACTGGGAGTTGTAGCTTCCATCTGGTTGCATCCAAAAAAAACCATGGTGCTAGGGTGGTGGAAGGGAGAACTATTGTTCTTTGTTATACAAGATGGTGCCCGTGTGTCTAGAATTTGGTGCTTCCATCCAGTTGGTGTTGGAACACTCAGCGCATTGGTGCTTCCTTCTAGTGGGTGTTAGAGAAACCAGAGAGTTGGTGCTCTCAGCAAGTTGTTTCTTGTAAAACAGAGGTTGTAGCCTCAAGAGGAGTTGGAGCTCATAAGAATGATAATGTACAGAAAATAAAGATACTTATCATATCAATAAGAAGAGGTTTTTCCCTTTATGGGTTTCCTCAGAAAATATCTATATCTGTATATTTCATGTCTGTGACTGATGTTGAATATTTTATTTCTTACTTCTCTGCACTATTGTGATCATTATTGAGTATTCTTTAAAGATTTTAAAATGGGCATAATTGTTTAAGCACAATAACAACTGATTCACTCCCCCCCCCCTCTCAGTTGCCCAACAATTGGTATCATAGCTGGTTCCTTTTATTTAAAGGTAGATCAGTAAGATTAAACATCTCAAGTCATGAAGAAACTTCAACCAATAAGGCCCCCTTGTTTAATGGAACAAACGTTTCCTTATGGAAAGTTAGGATAAGAACCTACATAATGGCTTCAGGTGCAGATGTCTGGGATGTGGTAGAGATTGGTTATGTAAAGCTAGTTGTACTAGCTAATAAGGATGACAAGCTAGAATTCAGATTCAACGTGAATGTTATGAATTCTATTCTAAGTGGGCTTGCATAAGAAGAATTTGTAAAAGTTATGCACTTATAATCTGCCAAAGACATGTGGAACAAACTCATTAGCAGTTATGAAGGTAATGAGAAGGTAAAGGATGCCAAGCTTCAAACCTACATAGTACATTTTGAACAACTACATAGGAAAGAAGATGAAACAGTTGGGAAGTACTTTTTGAGAGTTGAAGAACTAGTAAATGCAATGAAAGAACTTAGTGAAAAAAATTGAGAAAGCCTCTTTAGTTCATAAAAATTTGAGATCTCTGCGATATAGGTTCAACCCAAAGGTCTCTGCTATAAAATAACTTAATGATCTAAAATCTTTGGTTTTTTATCAACTTCTAGGAATGTTGTCTGCATATGAAATGAGGATAGGTAAATATAAATCCACCACTAGAGAAGCATATTTTAAAGAAGATAAGAATGAGGAATCTAAGCCTGATGAAATTGAAGAAAAAATAGTGAGAAGACTAAAGAAAGGATTAGGCAAGTATCAAGGCAAGTTGCCCTTCAAGTGTTTTAACTGTGGAAATATAGGTAACTTTGCATCAAAGTGTCCACACAAGAAGCAGGATCACAATTCTGAAGGTGAAAAGAAGTACAAACCCAGGAGCTTTGGTAAAAAGAAACGTTTATGTGTAAATAATGATGACTCTTCAGAAGACACAAATAGTGACTCTTCCTGTGAAGATAAGGTTAATGACTTTATGCTTATGGCCAAAGAGGATTATGATAATAAAAACATAGGAAGTGATGTTAGTGATGAATAAGTTGTGGTTGATATGGAAGGTGAACTAATCAGTGCTTTAGAAGAGATTGATAGACTCAGACTTAAGAAAAGAAAACAAAAATAGTTGTTGATGCAGTTTGAAAAGAATGGTAAAAAACATGATGAAGACTTTTCCCTTCTAAAAGTGGAGTTAGAAGAGGCAAATAAAATAGAGGAAATTCTGAAACAGTAGTTATCAGAAAAGAAGGCAATATCTGAAGCCTTGGAAGAAGAGGTAGTAAAAACCAGAAAATATATGGAGAAGTTTAAAACATTCTATCTCCAAAATATTCCAAGAATTAAAGCCTCAATAGAACTAAATGAAATTATGGGCAAACATAGATCTCCTTTGTTGAAGACTGGTTTAGGTTATTTAAGTGGTTCAAGAAGAAAACATACAGAAAGCAAAGAGCCAGTAAATATGATCAAGTTCCAAGTCAACAGACAATCAGACCATGTGAGTACTCTGTCACCAAAATATAATAAAGATAAGATGATCCCTGATAAAAAACAAAGATATCAGAATATGGAGCAACAAATACCAAGAAGAAGGCCATCCTTCTCGTACCAAAATTTTTATCCATGGTTACTGTTTTTACTACTCTAATTTTGATCATAAGATTGCAAATTGTCAAATTAAGTTTAGAGACATTCAACTGAGTAGATCAAGAAATAAACAATATTTGCAACACAGAACTAAATAGCCAATGAGTAGACAAAGTTGAACCGATAACTTTGACCTATTGAACAATGATCTTGAATCCATAACCATCATAACTTCAGCCACAAAGTTGCAAAATGCCATCTGAAGAATTACAAAACAGATACAAAGATAAAACCCTTAGCTAAAAATGCCAGCACATGGAAAAATAAAGATAATGAAAAATGTGGTCTAGTAGTTTCAACTCAAAAACAAAAGGAACCCTGGTATATAGACAGTGGATGTTCAAAACACATGACTGGAGACAAGGATAAGTTTATGTCTATAAGTAAAGGCAAAACAGGAAATGTGACCTTTGGAAATCATGAACTAGGTAAAATCAAGGGTAAAGGGATGGTAAGTCTGAGTAATGGAAAAGGAAAATCCCAGGATGTCCTGCTTGTAGATGGGCTGAAATATAATTTTCTCAATGTAAGTCAAATGTGTGACAGAGGATTTGAAGTGGTGTTCACTTCCAAAGATTGTAAGATAAAGTCTATAAAATTAGGACAAGTGGTGGCTAAAGGCATAAGGAAAAATAATAGTGTATATGTATTGAAAGAAGATAGAGAAGAGTTTCATATAAGAAAACATGATGAGAGATGGTTATTGCATAGGAGAGTTGGACATCTAAACTTTGACCACTTAATCAAGCTCAAAATCTTGAGGCAGTAAAAGATCTTCCAAGAATATCAAAGCCACAAGATTATGTGTGTAAACCCTGCCAAGTAGGAAAGATAACCAGGACACAATTTAAATCCAATAACTCTACTTCAACAGAGAAACCACTCCAATTAGTTCATATGGATTTATGTGGACCATCAAGATAGGAAGGCACGGGGAAGGAAAACTACTTCATGTTGATCATTGATTATTACTCCATACTCACTTGGGTTGATTTTCTCAAAGAAAAAGATGAAGAATTTGAGAAGTTTAAAATATTTAAGGCTTTAACTGAGAATCAAATAGGCAACAGATTAAAGGCTGTAAGATCAGACAGAGGAGGAGAATTTATGTCAAGTGATTTCAAGGAATTTTTTGATAAATATGGGATCAAAAGAGAATACACAATCCCAAGAACTCCACTACAAAATGGAGTAGTTGAGAGGCAAAACAAAATAGTTCAACAAATGTCTAGTTCAATGATGAATGAGAATAACATTGGTCAAACCTACTCGATAGAAACAATACACACATCAATCCATATTCTTAACAAAGCTCACCTCAGACCACACAGTGACACGACACCTTATGAATTGTGGCATGGAAGACCTGCTACAATCAAACACTTCAAAGTATTTGGGAGTAAGTGCTACATAAAGAGTAATAATGAAAACATTGACAAGTATGATGACAGGGATGATGAAGGCATATTCTTAGGGTATTCTACAAACAATAAATGATACAGATACTATAATAAGAGGCTGCATAAATTAGTTGATTGTATTGACATAAAAGTTGATGAAGGAGTCCCAGTAAGAGAGGTGAGAAATATTGAATCAACAACAGAGGATATAGTTGAAGTTGAAGATGTCCAAGAATTAGGAAAATAAGACTCTAAGTCAGATGAAGATACAAACCCTCAGGCAGACTCAAATTAGTAGACAACATCAAATCCTTCCTCCAGAATTACTCAAAAGAGTCATCCTACAAGTCAGATAATTGGTGAGAAAGACAAAGGTGTACAAACTAGGAGAAGGATAATAAAATACATTGAGCAATCACATATAGCCCTCATATCCATGGTGGAACCCAAGAAATGCAATGAAGCCAGTGAAGATGTAAATTTAAAATTGGTTACAATCAATGAACGAGGAACTGGATCAAATTGACAAGAACATATTGGGAGCGTGTTCCTAGATCAATAGATAAGAATGTAATTGGATCCAAATGGGTGTTTAAGAATAAAAAGAATGAACAAGGACAAATTTTCAGGAATAAAGCCAGATTGGTCTGTAAAGGGTATGCTTAAATAGAAGGACTGGATTTTGATGAAACATATGTGCCCGTACCAAGATTAGAAGCTATTAGAATGTTTCTTTCCTATGCTTGTCATAAGAAGTTTAAAGTCTATCAAATGGATGTCAAGACATCTTTGCTAAATGGATATCTAAAAGAAGAAGTCTATATGGAACAACCAGAAGGTTTCCAACTATTAGATAACACTAACTTTGTCTGGAAGATGAGGAAATCCTTATATGGGTTGAAACAAGCTCCTTGTGCCCAGTACTACAAACTGGATAAGTATCTTCAAGACAAAGGATTCAAGAGAGGAACATTTGATAGCAATCTATATATCAAAAAAGAGGGTAATGATTTTCTCATTGTGTTGGTCTATGTAGATGAAATCATCTTCAGAAGTAATAATGCTTCACTGATAAAACGGTTTTCTTCTACCATGCAGTCTGAATTTGAAATGTCTATGATAGGGGAATTGTCATTTTTTCTTGGTCTGCAAATTACTCAGAGATCTGCAGGACTATTTCTTTCTCAGGAGAAATATCTAAGAGAAATATTGAAAAGGTTTCAAATGGAATATTCTACACCTGTGAGCACACCTATGGTCACTGGATGCAAGCTAAGAAAGGATGATGACTCACCCAATTTTGATCAAAGTTCATATAGGTCTATGATAGGCATCCTTTTTTACATCACATCATCTCGTCCAAACATAATCCATGTTGTTGAAATGGTAGGAAGGTATCAGTCTGCACCTAAATAGAGTCATTTGATAGACATCAAAAGAATATTCAAATATTTGAAAGGAGAAAAAAACTATGGCCTATGGTATCCTAGGAATCAGATTTTTCAATTATCAGTCTATTCAGATCTTGATTGGGCTAATTGCATGGATGAAAGCAAAATCATGAGTGGAGGTGCATTCTTCTTAGGATATTCTCTTGTAGCATGGTTGAGCAAGAAGCAAGGTTCCATTTCCTTATCGACTACATAATTTGAGTACATTGCAGTTGCCACTTTTTGTACCCAATTATTATGGATGATTCAAACACTTACAGACTTGGAGGTAAATTATACTGCACCGATCCCAATTCATTGTGATAATACTAGTGCAATCAGTTTGTCAAAGAATCCTATATTTCACTCCAATACCAAGCATATACCCATCAAGTATCACTTCTTGAGGGAACAGGTGACCAACACTATTTTTTCTTTGCATTATATTCCATCCAAAGATAATATTATTGATATATTCACTAAACCTCTTGCAAAATCTAAGTTTGAATATCTATGCCAAAAGTTAGGAGTGACCCCATTATCAACCTAAGAGAGTCCATCATGTCAGGGGGAGTATGTGTTGGTTGAATATCTGATACCTCCGCAAAGTAATTCAACAGATCACGGGGAGCATGTTTTCCTTAAAATTGATGTCAAAGGGGGAGAAAAGGAGTGGTCTGGATGCTACAGTTGGAGGTCCAAGAAGCAGCCTTTTAGGGTTTTTATCAATGACAAAGGGGGAGATTGTTGGCATGTTTTATAATAAAGTGTGTGCTTTTCATTGATGGAAATAATAGCAGCGTCGATGTTTTACAAGAAAAGCATAAGCTCGGGAGGAGAAGAGAACATTATGCAGAAATAAAAAATCTCAGAAGAGATAGAAGTTTCCAGAATTGCAGACGAGGTCTAAGATACGGACTCGCAGAAGGAGCAAAGGTCGAGACCTATGAACACTTAGAAAATATTCTAAGTCAGAGAGATCAGAAGCTCGGGAGGAAGAGAGAAAATGGTCATTGGATAACTGATCCAAAATACTAGCAACCATTATATACAGTGGATTTTCGAGGAGGTTACCATTCATGGAATCTCACTTCGGAAGAATTGGCAACTTGAAAGTTGAATTACCCGAAGCCCAAAATATGAAATAAATGTGGACCATCGGATCTGGAGAAAATGCGACTACCATCATATTGAATTAGTGGAAGGAAACAATAAGCAAGGGCTAATATATGAGATCACAATCACCAGGATATTCGTCAACCATCGGATCGAATTAATTGAATGGTAAGTTAAACGGGGCTAAAGAGTTGAGAATTTGATTATCCGAATACCCGTCAGTAGTTGGATCAAACAAGAATTTTCATCAATCATTGGATCATTCTAAGTGGAAGGACAGGATAAGACAAAAGAGTTGCATCACAGAAAAATCAGGCCATTGATATAATATCCTGATCCAACGAACGTCATTCGTTTAGGGTATAAATATGTGAGGAGGTTACTCTCCAGAAAAAAATCTCACTTCAAGACGTCAGTTTGAGGATTGAAATATCTGAAGTCCAGAGACCCGAAGAGCCTAAATACGTTCTCGTCCGTCGAATCATCCGAAAATGATCGCATTCGTCAGATCATTCTAAAGTGGAAGGATAGGATAAGTTGGGTAAAGGGCGCTCTAACCTCTGTGCTTTGATGTCACACTCCACTACCCGCTACACATCACACTCCACTACCTCGCTTTGCCTCCACATTCCACTACACTTCCTACATGTCTCACCCACGTCAGGAGACCACCTCAGCAAGGACATGTGGAAGACCATGTCAGCAAGAATATGAGTCATTCGATATGAAAGATCACTTCGAGTGTATTCTCAACCGTTGATCATAGTATAGTGGAAGGATAGTGTAAGTTTGAGAAGTTGAAATTCCAAATTTTCGAAGGGAGAAGTTCACACAGTCGTTCATCTCAATGTTTGATTAAGTCCTAGCCATCAGATTGAACAATGAAAGGATGAGTGTAAGGATCAAATCTAACCATTGATTTGTTTCCATGAAATAAACCATCTGATCTGATCCGTCTGTTTCAGGATCACCGTCAAGATTGTAAGATCGATGGTCCCATTGCATTGCAAGGCCAGAGCATGCTCAGGTCTTAATTTTTCATGATCAAGCCGCAATCGAAACCACGTTTTTGGAGAAAGGATGTGTGGAGACTCGTAGTGAATTGTGAGGCGAGAAGCGGGTTTCCCTCAAACCACCTATGGACATGCCCACAATCGCGTGGTCACGTGAATTTCATAGCCCAAGTTTATATCATGAAAAATATTTAGCGCTCACTAGACCGAGATCGGGAAGCTCCTTTTTGAATAGGTGATTAGGTCACCGCCAGTGGTAACATGAAGGAAGAGGCTTAGAAGCCAAAGATGGTTGGTTGTAACTAGCAGAGAAGACAAAGAGTTTTGACTTCCAAAGAAGCCAAGTAATCTCAGGATAACGCCTACTAATGATGAACATACTGAGCATAACCGCCAGAGAATTTGAAGAGCTTCAGGGTGATCTCTAGAGGAATGGAAGAGTCTCAAGGTAACTACTAGTAGGATGAAGATTCATCATAGAGACAATTGACATATGGAAAATCATCAAAGACTGTAACTCCCAGAGAAGCAAAAGAATCTCAGGATAACAACCACTGATGAATAATAGACTTAGCATGATCGTAGAAGAGAACGAAGAGTGAGGTGTATGATCTGGCAGAGGACTTGGCATGATAAATATACGTAGAACAGAAAAGAGATGGTTGCTTATGTTGAGAGTTATTCATGCAGGTAGAAGGATGTTTTGTGTAGTAGTTAAAATTCGTAGAGGAGGCGTAGCACATAGAATGGAAATAATACACAGAGCATAAATCACAGAAGAAAGACATAGAACGCAAATGTATATCTGAGAGAGGAAGAGAAAGCCAAGGCACGGAGGCAGAGCAGAGAAGTGTAGCAGAACAGTGATAAGACTAGTAAGGCTTTGACAAACAACGTATCATTGTAATAAGTTTTAGTAACGAAGTTTTTATAATCATGGTGGTAGGGATGTGCTAGGGAGGATTGTTGTCCTTAGAGTTTCAAGTGGGTGCTTGAACATAGGGAGTTGTAGCTTCCATCTAGTTGCAGCCAGAAAAAACCTGGGTGGTAGGGTTGTGTAATGGAGAACTATTGTTCTTTGTTATACATGATGGTGCCTGTGTGACTGGAATTTGGTGCTTCCATCCAGTTGGTGTTGGAACACTCAGGGAGTTGGTGTTGGAACACTCAGGGAGTTGGTGCTTCCTTCTAGTGGTTGTTAGAGAAACTAGAGAGTTGGTTCTCTCAGCAAGTTGTTTCTCATAAAACAGAGGTTGTAGCCTCAAGAGGAGTTGGAGATCATAAGAATGATAATGTATAGAAAATAAGGATACTTATCATATCAAGAAGAAGAGGTTTTTCCCTTTATGGGTTTCCTCAGGAAATATTTGTCTCTGTATATTTCATGTGTGTGATTGATGTTGAATATTCTATTGCTTACTTCCCTGCATTATTGTGATCATTATTGAGTGTTATGTAAAGACTTTAAAATGGGAATAATTGTTTAAGCATAGTAACAATTGATTCACCCCCCCCCCTCTCCATTGTCCAACATTGGTGTTATTTTAAATCAAAGATAAGTGTCAATAGTGTGTTAATTCATATGTTTCATTAATATTTATGCATTTTTTTCATGGGTTTTCCCATGTATGCTTCATGCGTAATTTTGTTATTATTTTGCATGAATTTGTGCAGAGTATTTTTATGATTTAAATTAGTATCAAAGTTCAAATTTTTAAGTGGGATAGCCCAGCAGGTGGTTGGGGATGTTACACCTATGTTTCTACTTATCCCAATAATCTCAATGTGTCATCCATATGAGATATTACTTCCTTTTGTTTGTTTGTCCACCCTGGAGTTATATCCTTATCCAAAAATAGGCTATGGTGACTATTTATAACATCTTTAGGCCTAGCATTCTCTACTCTAATCCAAAGGGGTGTTTGTTCTTCCTCTTCCTTGTACTTTTTTAATTCTTCTGCTCCCATTTCCTAATGCCTTAGACAAGAAGAAAAGGCCATCAAATTCACATCCCCTACATATGGATTGGGATTCCAGTTGTAGGAGTGTGATAAGACAAGGTTATGCAGGTAGAAATCACAAAGCTAAGATTTTTCTTCCATGTTACAACCCTGGTATTCATCTGGGAAATATTTGGGTGTATCCATGTTGAATTTCACAAACTTAGCTAAGTGTATAATTTGATTTTTGTGCCACTTTTTTTTTAGGAACAATGTGTATGTTTTCGCTGGTAGCCTACATTCCAACATTTCTTCAGATACTTTGGCTATAGTTTTGATTGTTTCTTGCATGATATATACTTTTTCACTCTTCTCATGTAGATCTCTTTTTACTTTACTCAATTGTTGTTGAATTTTTTGGTTCTCTACCTTCAACTTCTTACTGTAGTCCACTTTATGCATAGTCATAATTTGGAATTTTTCTTGCATGAGTTGGATTTGTTGTTCCAACTCTTGAGAATCCTATTCTTTCATATTTCCTTTATTTTATTCTTCCACCCTTTTCCACTTGATATCATCAACCTTGGCTTTATCTAGTACCAACATGGTTTCATAAAGAATTTTTTCCACTCGATTTTTAGTTTTAGAGGTTCCTTCCATTAGTCTTTCCTCTTTCATCATAGTCTCCTCTTGAGCCTCATTCCCCTTTGTTTATTTTTGTTGTTCAGGGCTAGGAGAGTCCTTAACTTCCTCTACTTAGGGTGTGATGGTGAGTGGGGTTGATGGTATCAGGCTCCTGTTTTTGTGAATTTTCTTGATCATGTTGGACCTCCTCCTTCCAGGATGCAGCCACCCTACAATGGTGATTTTCAAAGGGTTGGTTGTAGGGGTCCCTAAAGTAGTTAATACATCAGTCAAATCTTTATCTTCTTCATTTATCATTTTCTTCTTCCCCCTATTTTTTTATTTTTATTTCTTTGGATTGGTGAGTCTCTTGGGTTCATCTCCCTTATTTCTTTCTACCTCACTCAGGGCTTCTTGTACTTCTTCAAAATATTGTATGTCCATGTTGATGAAATCTTCCCACATAATTCTATGTTTCAAGCTCCTAAACGAATTAGAGACTATCATATTGATGAGTCCATGATGTGCTAGGAATTCTTGTTTCCCTCTTTTTACTTTTAGACTCATCTCTTTGAGTGATTGAAGAAGAAAATAGGGGATACTCAGATTCAGGTGTAGTTATTGGTTTGGAAGATGCCTAAGCTAATGTAACAGTCTGAAATGATAGACATAGACTACACTCATCCTACCCTCACAAGTAATGTATTTGATGATGTAGTATGTTAGAGGCTTTTGATTTTTATTTCATTTTTGTTGTCATTGGGTTTCTCATTATGGAGGAAGAATGCCTTCTTGGCATTAGTGGCTTCATGTATTTCGTCTTTGTCCTAAGGAATGCCCAAAGGTAAACTAGAAATTTTATTTATGGAAGCTCTATTGATAATTTTGGTTAGCCCCCTTATTGTAGTCACATATTCATGATCTCATATGCTCTGGAAATTCTGGGAAAACTCCATTGACACCTCATCATCAAACCCCCTTAGTCTTTCAAATTAACCCATCCACTCACATTTTTGAAAACTTTCCACTATCTCAGGGTTGTCATAAACCCTAGAACGCTTTGTTGGTTCCCTTATCTTAAAACCTATTCCCATAATTGTTTTTTAGAATGATGAGTGGAGAGGAAGGCTAGTTGAAGGCTAGATGAAGGCTTCCTATAGAATACTTAGATTGAATTGCTTCTTAGAGGGTGTGATAACTAGGGCTAGTCTTTAGGTAATTAGGTGGTCAGGAAATTTAGCAAAAGGTTGTTCCTGAAAAGAAAAAGGAGAGATGAGGGATTTTATTTGATAAATTCTTAGTAAGTATACCTTTTTGTAGTCGTTCCTGTAGAAACAGAGTTCTACAGGAACTGTGTAAATAAAAAATTCTATAGGACATAATTTAGAAGAAGGATGAAAAAAATTTACTGTCGAGAAGGTTCGACCACAAGCTCAAAAAAAAAATTTGAATGAGACCCTAACACATGGGACGTTGGTTCAATTTCAAAACAAAGTCTACAGGACTGTAACTTGTGGGAGAAAAAAAATCTAGTTTATGTGGGGTTATATGCCTTATTTGTTGTTTAATGACCATGAAACTTTTCATAAGTGACCATAGGTCAAAACACAAAAAACGAAATTGAATGCAACAAATCTTTGAGATCAAAGAAACAATTCTTTGTTTATGGCTTCATGGCTACCTGCATTTTGTTATAAATTATTCTCTTGCAATTTCCTTTGGCTGATTATTTTTCTTGCCCTCTTCATACGAGCTCAAATTCCTAATTCCACCCAGCTAGAGCCACTCTTCCTCTTCAATACTCAAAATTGTTCTTTGATTCTTCCAACTCTAAGTTATACCCTTAAATCATGGATAAGAATATTTTCTTGTCGCAACAGTACAATAGCAGTTGACTTGTATTAATGATTCCCTAATTCATTCCTTTTCTCACTCAAGGAAGTAAACCTCCACTTGAACCATTCGATCTCCACATGTTAATTTGAATTTTTCATGAATTATGCCACCCCCCATTGACATGACGTAAATGTCCTCATTTTCACCACCCTTTAGAATTTATGAATTATCGACCATATAAAATAAGCATAGAGATGGATGTGTGAGGCTTGATTAAATGTAGATAGAGTAGATAGTTATGTTACCTTGTTTACCTTTTGCATGCACATTAATATTGTTGTTGCGGGTGGTTGGAGGTGGTTTTTCTTCATGTTGGTGCTTGTAGATTATTTATATGTTTCCCTTGATATCAGGTCTGTAATATTTTAGTATAATGTGACCTCTAATCATGGTACAAGATACAGAGCATCCTATATATTTGTTTCTATCATGCGAAATATTTACAGAATACAAAGTATCCTATAGAAGTTGATTTATATTATCCTAAGGATGTTTTGATGAGAAAGGATGGTTGGAGAAGATGTTTCTTGATCTAATATTGATTCTTGAACTACTTCTATTGGTCTTGAGTAGGTTTCCTTGCTTATTTTTTAGAATTGTCCATGTAGATTGTCATGTAGAATCTTGTAGAACAAGTTGATAAAACAATCTAATATGTCAGTTTCTTTCAAAAAATGTAAAGTGGGATGTATTGGGTATGGAAAGTGTTATGTATGACATGCATGAATAATATGGATGAATATGATAGGAAATTATATGAATATTGGAATAATGAAAAATGATATGTATGAATATGGAAATGCTTATTGTATTTACTGAATGTGATGTTGATTGTTGATTTTTCTCTATGTATATGGTTGTAGTAATGAAGTCCCCAGTACCTGCAAAACCCAAATATTAGTACAACAAATCTTCTATTTTTTCCTTTTTTCTTTTTTCTTATTCTTTTTTCTTTTGTTTTTTTTTTCTTTTTTTTCTCAAGGAAGAAGTGCCATCTCTAGTTTTCACTAATTCATTTTCTTATCAGGATTTTAAGAAGTTTTCCTATGTTAGACTATGTTTTCATTGATGTCAAAGGGATAATTTCAAGTGGTATGATAGATATTTGTTGTCATTAATGTCAAAATCGAGATCCAAGGAATTTGTATCATTAATGTCTTGTTAAATTTAGTCAATGATCATGAATGATCTTATGTAGGAAGTACCAAATGGATGAAATCCAAAGTGATCCCCATATGGCATAAGACCTCATGGGAAGGTTCTCTTGGATAAAGTTCTCAAATTTGTCCCCTCATGGTGAAATCCCTCACGAGAAGATGCTTTGTAAATTCCAAATGGTTAAGTGGTTGAGTAGCCCCAAGAGTGTGGTTAGGGAACCAAATTTTGGTTAAGGAATAATGTAATTGAGATCAGTGAATTTGCAGGTGAGATTATTATTGATGAATAGTACATGTCATTCCATTTCTGGTGATATGCGATGCATCATGTAGTTCCTCACGGTTGAGGAGATATGGCTTAGTGAAGTTGTAGGACCCTCATGAGTTATCTAGAAGCCCCTATAATGTCAAAGAAGTCAATTTATTCTAGAAGCTTCTAAAGCAAGTTGACTAGTAAAAGTGGTTGTAACTAGGAGTTAATCATGGGTTAAGTTGTTGTAAAAATAAATTAGTTGCAACTAGAAGTGGTGAGATTATTATTTATGGATAAAGTGGTTGTAAGTGGACAAATTGATTACAAGTGGTTAGAAGTGGGTTAGCCCTAAAAGAAGGAAGTTGGTTAGAAGATAACCACTAGAGGAAGCTACTTGGAGAGTATAAATAAGAGAGAAAGGGTCTCTTACGTGGTTGATATTTGATCATATTGAATATATATTATCTTGTGAAAGGTTATTGCAGATATCCATTGATACATATGAATTTACGCAAGTCTGAGGTAGAAACGGAGGGTTGACGGTGAAAGTCTCGAAGATTCAAAAAAACCCTACTTTCTGAAGTGTATGAAGGTTATAGTGGAGGAGGTTGCATACATATGTGGGATTTCATGGTTGAGGTAAATTGTATACGTGGGTTGTAGAAGGACAGGGCACGTATAGCTAAAAAGGTCATGAAAAATTGAGTAGATGTTGGTGTCGGGTTCCTTAAGTCTGAAGCAAGTTTCCGGATAATCATTCTATACATTTAGATCATCTACAAAAGTTCTGGTATGGTTACATGTTTGTTTTATGCTTAGATATGCTTATGATATGGTGAATTCTTGAGGCATTCTTGGTATGATTGTTGTGATATCTAGATATGGTATATGTTGGTTGGTTGGCTAAGTGAGCAAAACTCTTATGTATGGTGCAGTTATGATATGGTTGAGGGATATCTATGTTGTATGATTATGTATGCATGAGGGACATGCATAGGATGTTGGAAGATGTTTCATTGATTTCATGATACAGATATGTAGGTTGGATACAGTGACAAGTTATAGGTGGATGTGACAGAGGAAGCAAAGGTCTAAAGGGTCGGAAGTTTCAGAGTTCAAGAAAACTAGAAACCCTAGTTTTCTGAAGGTGTACGTGGGCTAACAAAGGGAAGGTCACATATATATGTGTGTTGCAATATAAATAGGTTGCGTACATATGTTTGTTGTAGTATAGATAGGTCGTGTATATGTTGGTACATTTAATATATTGTTTTATGTCTACAAGCTGGGTCATGTACTTGAGGGTTGGATTACTCACATCTCAGTTGGTGTTGAGATCTACAAGTTGGGTCTTGTATTGAGAGATGGTACTCTCTTGGAGTTGGTGCTCTTTTCAATTGGTGATGATAAACCCCAGAGATTTTAGTCTTCATGTAACAACATAATACAAAAATCTTACACATATATTTGGTGTTCTAGTTTGTGTTTATTATGGTGATGATTTATAGTTCTCTATTATTGGTGAATTTTGTTGATGCATGAAAGTAGCTAATTGTGAATGAATAATATGTTTTAAATGGTTTCTAACTAAATTTTTGAAAGAAGTGTAAAAATATCCACACACTGATTCACCCCCCCCTCTCAATGTGGTCAGTGTGTCCAATGATTGGTATCAGAGAAGGCCTTCACTATAATCCTTACAAGCTTGAAGGAGATCCATGGACACAAAAATGGATTAACATGCAGAAGAAGTTACCTTATTTGATGAGACAAATTACTCGAAAAAGAGAATAAAGATGAAAGGGTATTTGAAGTCAAAAGGAGAAAGTGTTTGGGACACAATTGTTTTTGGATCAATTCCCTCGAAGAATTAGTCAAAATTTGCAACTCAAAATGAATAAAAGAAGTTAAATGAAGTAGAATTAAAGACCATCTTCAACGGAATTTCAAGTTTTTTCAAAGAAGGCATAGGAAAATGTACCTCCTCCAAGGAACTATGGCTAAATCTAGACAAGGAATATCAAGACTCAATCATCAATGAAGGTAAAGACTCTCCAAAATATTCTGATTGCAATAATTCTAAATGCAATGATGTTAAATTTTCTCCTACAAATGAAGAAGAAGATCTAGAAGTAGTTTGTGTAGAATCAACTAACACTTATCTTGAAGATGAAGAAGAAGATTTGTTGAAGCTTAAGGATAAAGTTATATATTTTTTAGAAGAAGCAGAATATAATCCATATGCTTTTGAGGATCTTGACAGAATCACTAAGGAATCCCTAGAAAAGTATTAAAGGAATATTATGGCACTAAAACAAATGCTCAATAAACAAGAAGGAAGTGAAACAACTAATTAAAGGACTTAATTAGAAGAAAAAGAAGAAGAGATCAAGAGACTAAGGAATGAAATAATTATTCAAGAAAAATAAAAGAAGAAGGTAAATGATGAGCTTAGAAAAATCCTTGAAGAGCTTAAAGAAACAAGAGAAATCAATGTCAATCTGAGGATCCAAATTGAAGAATCCAAAAGGATACAAGAACTATTGAAGAATTGGGTAAATGAAAAGGAAGAAGCATTCCATAAGATGGAAGCAAAAGTAGTTTATCTAAGAAGGAAAGCCAAGAAGTCAAACAAGTTCATGAACACCTCAATAATATTGGATGAAATCCCGGATAGTCAAAGATCACCAAATGATAAATATGGTCTTGGATACAAAAAGGAAGAAACACACTTTGAATCTAGAACTTCTAAGAAGCATGATGTAGGTCCCTCATTTTCAAAGGGAGAATGTAAATCTGCAATTCAAGCACTTTCACAAAGAATGGAAACCTTCAAAAGAAGAAAGCAAGGAAGACAGCAAGAAGCCATCCCTACACTTCAAAGAAAACTCAGAAGAGAAAGACCTTCAAGGTTGACACAAAATCAAAGGTATGAAAATGTTTTCAATGGTCATTTTTTCTCATGTCATGAATATGGTCAAAAAGATTTGGATTGTAAACATTATGCAAGGAAAGATCTTGGAAGATTCAATAACATCTTAATATGTTGGAGATGTAATCTTGTGGGACACATTGTTGCACATTGTCGCACCATGAGATGTTACAACTACAGTGGGTTTGGCCACAAATACCAGGATTGTTGGAATTCAAGGAGAAAATCAATGAGGAATGCTTCATACCATATGGAAAGAAGATCATGGAAGAATGACAATGTTGAAAAGATATAAGCTCAGATTACAAGTACTGAGAAACCTGGACACTCTCAGAAGTGGATGAAGAATATTGAACAACTAGACATGAATGAACGCATAAAAATGAGGAAAGATTAATATTTTCTAAGGCATGCGCGATCTCATGTGGGAACAGTCATGTACATATGTGAGGTGAATTATATAAAGGTCATGTACATATGTGAGTTTTTTTAAGAAAAGCCACGTACATGAGGTAAATCTTTGAAAATGGGGCATACAAATGAGTTGCTACATGATTTGATGGTACAAAACAGTTTATACATGGTCTAAGATGGTATGTTTAATGTTTTAATGAATATAGGTTTGCTTGTATGTGTGTTTGATGAATATATGGTGATAATATATGGTTGATTTTTGGAGCATATGATTGAAGCCTATCTTAGATGCATGGTACAAACTCTAGTGTGTGGATTGAGAAATATCTTGTCAAGAACTTATCAGTAAGATTATGGCACTTTTTTGATGAGGTATATCATGGGTAATGTGATACTAGATAGAGGTACATCATTGATCTATTGAGGCATATTCTTGGTACATATCTAGAGGTATTATTGTTGCATTATACTTGTTGTAGTGAATGGTTTTGAGGTAGATTTGTTGTAGTAAATGGTTGGTACATATGTGAGCTCTATTAATATATATCAATTTGTATTGTGAGAAGCATTTGTTTGGTGATATTGGTATATGATTAGTTCATGCTTGAAGATACATATTGGGACATATTGTTGGTGAATTTTTGGCACATGGGTTGATGTAAGGATTTATGATAGTGTGATGTATTTTTGGAGGCCTACTTGTTGAATATCTTGACATTTGATATTGGGTACATGATTGAGACACTTGTTATGATGCATGATGATTGAGGTCTACTTGTTGAGATACATTGCTAGTACATATCTTGGATACATTTGCACATGTTTTATGGTAGTTAGTTGATACATAGCATGAGTGATATGACACCTATTTGAGTTACATGGATAGTATGTTGTATGGTTGATAATATTGGTATTGCTACATTGATAGAATCACCTATTGGTGATCTTGATATATATTTGGTACACATATGGAAAATATTATTGGCATATGGTTTAGATACATTTTACGGTATATGATATATGGTACATCGATGATGTGCATAATCTTGATCTATGGATGATACATGATTGGTACACACTTTGTACATTGTTAGAGGCACTTTCTAGTTTTCACATGGTCTATGGATGAAGTAGCATATATGTATGGATATACTTTTAGAAGCACATCTTGATTGCGGTGCATTTTGTTGATGTTTGTGAGTAGTCTTATTTGATGCACATCTTAGTGATATTGTGCATATGGTTGAAAATTTTCTTGGTGATTGATCTTGTTGAATGCATATGATTTGGTTGATGAGATCGATGTGACAGGTTCTGTTGTGCATAGTTGATGCACTTGTGCTAGTACAGGTTTGGTGCATGGTTGATGCATTGATTGGTGATACATGTTTGGTGCATGGTTGACGCATTGGTTGATGGCATAGGTTCATGCATGGTTGATGGGTGGATAGGTCCAAGGATAGTTAAGGAACAACACGTCATGGTATTCTTGGTACAATATTTTTAAGAAATTGATCAGTGTTCCGATTGAGCAGCAGCATCCATAGCAATAGAAGATTGAAATGGTAGCATATTGTTTACAGTGATTACTTGGAATCTTACAAAGAGGATAGGGGGAGACATACCCATAGGGGGATTTATTCTTTTTCCCATGATTAGTCATAGAGGTATGATTCCCGAAGGAGACATGATAGAGACGATCATAGAGGGAGCATTGGCAGCCATGGCATCAGCATTGCATCATAGTGATATCCTTTGTCATAGGGAGATATATTTTTCAGATGAAGAGAAACATCAAAGAAATATATATAGGGGGAGAAGCATAGATAGGGGGAGCATCCCCAAGGATATTTTAGTCAGGGGGAGAAAACCCAAAGAGATATAACCTTTTCCATTGATGTCAAAGGGGGAGAGACAAAAACATTTATGTGGACCGATGACCACAAGGGGAGCATGAGCATGAGAATTTCCATGTCTAAGAATTGACATCAATGTTGGTGTTTCCATCAATGTTAAAGGCAGAGATTGTTAGACTATGTTTTCATTGAAGTCAAAGGATTGATGTCAAAGGGTTAATGTCAAGTGGTTTTATAGTGATGTGTTTTCATTGAAGTCAAAGGATTGATGTCAAAGGGTTAATGTCAAGTGGTTTCATAGTGATGTGTTTTCATTGATGTCAAGTTTGATATCAAAGGAAGTTGTATCATTGATGTATTTTCCAAGTTAGTCGATGATCATGAATTCTCTTATGTAGGAAGTACCAAATGGATGAACTCCAAAGTGGTCCCTTTATGGCATAAACCCTCACGGGAAGATGCTCTTGGATAAAGTTCTCAAAGTGGTCCCCTTATGGTGAAATATCTCACGGGAAGATGCTTTGAAAAGTCCAAATGGTTAAGTGGTTGAGTAGTCCCAGTAGTGTGGTTAGAAAACCCAAGTTTGGTTGAGGAATAATGTAATGGAGATCAATGAATTTGCAGGTGAGACTATTTAGATGGATATTGCATGTCATTCCATTTCCGGTGATATGTGGTGTTAGCAAATGTAAATTGTCACATGAAAATTTGTGATTTCATCAAAATTGGTTAATATAGGTCATATGGACAATCATGATTAGTTAGATTCATTCTTGTCATGGTTCAATTATCCCATTAAATCAAATATATTTGTGGCAAATGACATCATCAAAAATTTGAGCGATGCACAAGTTGTTGCACAACCTCCTAATGTTGTGCAATTTGGTAAATAAATAAAAAAATGGTGATGATTGGTTTTACTAGTTGTTTAACCTGATATTGGGGTTCAAAACACTTCATTTTTCATGCAGCAAACTCTCCAAGCATCGCTTCTCCTCTTTGCAACTTGCAAATCCTTCATCCAAGGTCGCTACAAAAGTTCATTGTGCAAGTTGTCAAATCATTCAATGGTGCACTCAAAGATCATAAAGGTGAGTGATGATGAAAAGTCAATGAGAATACATCAGAAAAATCACGTCATCAATTAGATGTAGTTTGGCTTCACTTTTTGCAATATTAAGTCACATTAGGGTTTTGAAGTTGTGAGAGGAAAATGACAGATTGAGGAAGCTTGAAGGGGTCATAGGATGCCTTATCATCATCATGAGTCCACCATCACCATCATACATCATCATCTATCACAAAAATTCAAACATCGGTGGAAAATGTGTAAAAAAAAAAGAGATTTGTTACGCAAAGTATTCACGGCATGCTACACAAATGAAATTTATTGTGGTCAAATTCAAGATCATTTTCTGACCAACTAGAGAGGATTTGGGAAAAACCCAGAGAGAGTTTTGTCCATAATGGACCTAATAAAAAAAACCTCTCTTATCTTTTACACAAGTTTCATAGTTTCGGAGACTTCAATGAATATTTAGAGCCCATTTTTCCAGATTTAGGCATTTAATGTTTTCCTGTTTAAGTCATCATCTTTTGGTGAAAATACTGAGAATATAGAGAATAATTTTCAAAAACTAGAATATTTTTTTTATCAATAACGGGTTCATATCCAAAACCCTCTCCCAGTTTTGTAACATATATTGTGATTCGAGAGATATGATGTTATCTTTGACCCATATTTTCCAGCAAATTGATTTGTTAATTTTAGCAAGTAGTGTAGAAATTGTTCTTTTTTCGGTGTAATCAAATACAGAATCATAAGATAGTAATGAAGTTTGACTTATATATCTTAGGAAGATGTTTTATCTATATATTAGAGAATTTTGAATGTACAAAGGATTGGCAGAAGCACAAAGGATATTTTGTCTTGAACATTGTACAAAATTTCTAAATTTGAATGAAAGACTAGTGCAGAAGTCCAGAGCTTTTTCATACCAAAGATTCTAGTGGTGGTGACCTAAAGTCTGTTTTCCTTTCATGTATGTTCTTTTTTTTTTATCTTTCATATGAAGATACTTATATGTTTAAATTGGATATCAAATGGTATGAAACTCATCTGGAAATGATGTTTTAGATTCAAGCAATTTGAACAATGTCATTTCCTTCTTAACTCATCAGAATTCATCTTTTATGGTGCTATGAATGTTGTTATGTGATTTTCTCCTTCTTCCATTCTATAAAATCAAATTAAAAAAATGAAATATCATCACCTACCTAGCCTTTCCTTCCTTAAGAGTTCTATCTACCATAAATTATTTTCATTTGCTTTCAGAGTTGACTCCATTTCCTAATAGATTCATTTCCTTCTTGCCATCAAAACTTATTAAAATCTCTTCACCTATTCAAAAACCTATCAACTGATACTCAAAGAAAATCCATATTTTAGAGACCAAGTGACAAGAGAGATCCCTCTATGATCTGAAAAGGCTAGTTTTCAGTTCTAAAGTGGTTTTGTGATTACCTTTATGAGTTGCCTCCTCAACCAAGCAGTTTACATAGTGCTAACATTTTGGTGTTGTTGTTGTTGATAAATGACAAAGTTCAGATCTAAGTATTGATGGTGAACAATAGTTAGACATAGAAAGGTTGTCCATCATTCACTTGGAGACTCCATTTTCAAGAATCTAGAGTTCATAATTTTCATGGTGACTCCACTATCCAAATAATCAGTAGCCTAAATATTTTATTGGTGACTCCACTGCTTTAAGATGAATCACATATCTACAAGGTATGCTCCAATGAATCGTCCTCACATTCCTGGTTTTCCAAATCGAATTCCTTGCATAGATTGGCAGACATATCTACCTAGATTCATAGATGGAAAAGGAAATGATGTTGCTCTTCACTTGGTTAAATTTCATATGCATGTGTGTAATCTAAAGGTTAAATTTCATGAAGATTTCCTTATGAAAATGTTCATGAATACCTTGGAAGGAAAGGAAACATTATGGTATGAAAAATTACCAACTGCTAGTTTATATTCTTTAAAGTATTTTCATACAATATTCTTTGAAAATTATAGAAAATATTATCCATCATTGTTGTTGGTTCAAAACTATTGTGAACATTTTGAGAGTTTCATTCAATACCTGGAAGATGTTTATGATGATGATGTATTTATGGATTATGAGATTGTAGAAGATTTTCATGAGAATCATTTCCATCATCAAGGGAAAAATGTAAAAGCTAGCTGCCATGACACTCAAGAAAATTCTCAACAGGTAGTAGTTTCTCCTCAGACTGTGAATGAAGAAAATCTAGAGAAATTCTAGCAGATTGTAGTTTCTTTTGTGGATGAAAATGAAATAGATTTGCATCTTAATGATGAAATCCATATTCCTTCTCCTGATTTTGTTGAAGAAATTCAGTGGTCTTATAAGATCTTAGGTTACCAAGAGGAAGTATATGATGGTCAATCATTTTTTCTGCAGTTCTCTTATCTCCTGAATCACTCATCGAAGAGAAGGTTGTCTTAGATCTCTCGGATGGTGCAGAAATTATTCATGATTTTACACCTTTGGTATTGAAAAATTATGAATTTTTTAAATACCAAGTCAACACTCTTGTTGAAGTACATGAATGGGGCATTTGTAAATTTTCCTCAAGCACATAAGATTTCTATTTCATTTGAATAAATGCACGAGTATACAAAGCCTTGTCATGTTATAGAGGATGTGATGTGGCTCCTTTGCACTTTGAAAATAAGTTGGAGATTGGTGAAATAGAATAGGGGGCAACATTTAAACATAAAGTATATCCTTGTCTTTTCACTGATTTTCAAGATGAGGTAATGTTTCATGTTTTTGAAGACTCTTTTTCCAGTTTTTTGCAGTCATCAGAGAAAGTGATTTTTGTCTTATTCACTAGCACGGAAATTCAATTCATTTTTCAGTTTTTGTTGTTATTCTCAAAAAAATTATGTCTTCTGAAGGAAAGTGTGAGCAAAGGTCGATCGAACAACCAATTACTTGACTAATTGCATTGGCATTTTTGCATCACTTGAAGCAGAAATTTTTAGCAAATTAGGGTAGGGAATGGTTTGCAAATAAGCTCAAGGTTGAGAATTATTTCAATAGTTTTTAATTCAGTTTCAATATTTAGTTTATAGTCAGTAGGGTGAAATGACTTCAAGTTCCAATTTGCAGTTTGAATAAGATTAGTATTCTGAACATTTTTTGCAGCAGCATCAGTTTTAAGATTTCATTTGTGAGTTGTGGGGTAGCCCAATGGATTAGGCTACTAGTATGCTTGTTCTTTGGCACCTCACAGGGAGGATGCCATACCCATTAGAGATAATGTTATCACATGTAAATTTTCACATGAAAATTTATGATTAGGTCAAACTTGGTTAATAGAGGTCATATTTCCAATCATGATCAGTTAGAGTCAATATTGTCATGGTTCAATCATCTCATTAAATCAAATATATTTGTGGAAAATGACATCATCAAGAATTTGAGCATTGCACAAGTTGTTGCGCAACCTCCGAATGCTACACAATTTGGTAAATAAGTACAACTTGGTGATGATTTTTTTTACTAGTTGTTTAACCTGACATTGGGATTCAAAACACTTCATTTTTCATGCAACAAACTCTACAAACATTGTTTTTTCTCTCTGCAACCTGCAAATCCTTCATCCAAGGTTTCTACGCAAGTTCATTGTGCAAGTTTTCAAATCATTTTGTTAACGCTAGAAGTTGTTCCTGGACTGCTTTAGGAACAAGCCTAGCACACCTTAAATTAGAAATTATTTGGGTTGGGTTTTCAGGAAACTTAGTGGATCAAGAAGAATAAAACGAGAAAGAGATAATACAATAAGCTATTGTAGATAAATGATGGACCATTGGGATATGGAATCAAGCAAACACCCTGCTCATTAAATGAAATCAATCTTCATATCAGATAAAGGGTTTATATAATAATGGATAGAATAAGGGAAAAAATAACAAAAAGAAGAACATTTAGAAGGCAGAGATCCTCTCTGCATAAATGAA
Source organism: Picea engelmannii (assembly GCA_009831015.1). NCBI lineage: Eukaryota > Viridiplantae > Streptophyta > Pinopsida > Pinales > Pinaceae > Picea > Picea engelmannii. The sequence goes on from ML794397.1 coordinate 172,157, forward strand.
TTCAAGGTACTTTAATGCAAAAAGTGACTAATAGGCAAGACACATAAGATCCTTAGATGCTCAAGAATCCATTAATCAAAGGAAACCATGATCCTCAAGGTATATGATTTATTCAAGTAAGAAGACAAATTAGAATGAAAACAAGAACACAATCTGATAACACACATATTATGAACCTTCAATAACAGAAATGCTTACAACCAAAATTCCCCTCATGCTTACAATGATAACAACTAAAAATGTCTCATACAACATTCTCACAACTCTTCTTAGATCTTCCAAACTCTCTCTCAGACCACTTGGGTCTAAGAGCCCCCCCAACCTATTGCATCCATTTTATATGAAATTTATAGACCTTACATGAAAACTACTAGATCCTTAAATCATGGATCCAATCTTCTCAAAATAGATCTGAATATCTCCCCTTGGGGTCGAATTTCGACTTAGTTACATCAACAAGATACAAAAAATCTAAGAAAATCAGTCCAATACCTAAAAACTAGGGTTTGGATTTCAAAGCATTAATAACATTCAAGGTAAACCAAATGTTTTGAGGATAATTAGCATAAATATCCTCCTTTAACATCCATATGCCACCTTGACCTGACATCTCTCCTTGGCACGTGTGAGGATGAATTACACCTTGACTGTTCCATTTCATCTTTAGCACTTTTACAGCGAAATTCTAAAAAATAGGGCTGAAAAAACACTAGATATTGCCTAAAACATGACACCTATGTGAAACCTGAGGGAGGATTTTGTATATGAGACTTTTCTTGATAAAAAAATCTTTAATATTTTCAAAATATCTTTCCATCACCTCATAATTGGTGCCCAAAGAAGATGACTAAAACAGGAAAATTCTTGTATTTACAAATCTAAAAAATGAGTTGTAAAGATGTGCTTGTATCTCCCAAACCATTACACTTGTGTAAAATATGAGGGAGTATTTTTTATATTATGTTGTTCTTGAAAAAAAAACAAATTTTGTTTTCCCAAATTCCTCTTCATCTCCTCATAATCTGAGTTTGAAATTGATTGCAAAAACATTCATTTCCATAAAATCCCATGTTTCTATTTTCTCCTTTTCCATACAAGATTGCTCCAAATATATTTTATGAAGATAAAAAAATGGTTTTTAATGTGTATTTTAGGGTGTATAATGGTGTCATTATCATTTTTCATCATCATCTATCACAAAAAACCCAAAAATATGTCATTTACTTGAAAAACAGGGTGATACAAGAACTTCCTGTATCATTATTTTTTGACCAGTTTGCATACCTAAAACCTTTTTCTCGCCTAGGTCAAAGACAAAAACATTATTAGATGAAACAGACACTAAATTACCTGATCTCAAAAAATGTTTCCTTCAACTTTCATTGATTGCATTCAAAATTTAGGGTTTCATAGAAAATCAAACCATCAAATTTGAATGTTTCATTGGGAGACAGTTTTAGTTGCTTCAGCTAATAGATCTAGAATATTGATTTTTTTTTCTTGGTGTGGGACCAATTTGTAATTATCATTGTCTCATCAATCTCAGATATAAACACCAATTTTGAGCCCTTCTTTCTATATTTACTTTGTTTCATTTGTTTTCCTGCAGTAACCCTTCCTTTGAAGTTGTTCTTTTAAAATCTGCGATTAACTCATTTTTTTACCATGTCCGCATAACCTTGTCAAATCTTTTTCAAATAATTTAGAGGATTTTCCATTGAAGCTATAAGAATAAGAAAAAACCCCATCATATATAGAAATATTTATATACTTGGTCTGGTTGCAATTTCAAATACACTTGATGCCTGATGGATTTGGGCTCGAGAATGCTTGAGACAGAAAGAGAGCTAACATAGGCTCCATGGGGGATGGCATCCTCCTTTTGAGCTTACAAGAAAAATAAGACATGTGCCTTACTCATTGGTCTATGGATTCATTCGCCACCTTCTAAATATTTGCAACTTATTCAAAATCTAAAAATACATTGTTGAAAACAAAATATACTGCTACAAACCAAATCCTCAAGAATTGAGCTTATTCATCCTACTTCTAACAAGTAGGAACAAGATAATCATGTGTAATCATTCTTCAAATGAATCCATGATAGAAAAAATTTGATTTGCAAGACATACTTACAAACACAATCCACTTTGATTCCAAATTCCACAAGGATGAAATTTTTTCAAAACCAAGACTCCATGTAAATGGCCATGGGGTCTCACCAATTATGTTGGATTTCCAGCTGATACGGAATGCCACATTTTTCCTCTGTTTTTACTATCAAAAGATACTTAATTTTTATTTTTTTTAAAAGAGCATGAACATCATTCGTGTGTTGGCAATCAAAAGCATCAAGGTCATCCTGAATCTTCTCATAAGTTTCTTGAATGGAAATAACAAAAATGTCATCATGAGAATCAACAAAATGATCCATGTATTGCTCACTTCCATCAAATGCATATCTGTCATATACCGGCTCCAGTTGTTCATGGATAGTGGACAGAATATCTTCGTGAATCTATTGATCAAATTATGCCACATCACAAACATTTGGATCTAGAATTTCGATATCATCATCATATTCATAAAAAATCGAAGCAGGATGATAAAATTCTAATGACAAAGATGAATATTTATGAAAATTATCATCAGTAATATGATCTTCAAACAAACTTGGAACAGTTTATGTATCATAATCATCACTATAAGAAACATTTGGATTAATGCCAAATACATCTAAAGTATTATTGTCATCAACCTCAATATCTTAATGTTGAATATACTCCTGCTATAAAATAGATTTAGAATAATATATATATGATAATGAATCTTCTTCCTCTTCCTCAATATAACCATCCCCTTCATCTACACTGCTAGAAGATTCAATTGCTAAATTTTGAATATATAATGCATATCTTTCACAGAAATGCTCAAAAAGTTTCTCAGTCGGGTAAATCCTCTTGCAATATGAAAAAAAATCATTATGAAAGTCCTTCAAATAATGAATGACAGCAACACGAAGAGATTGACACCATTCACGAGCATGTTCTTCTAAATAAAATTTGAACATCTTGATTAAGACATCCTCATGAACAAAATCATGTTCAAGCATGCATTTATGAAAATTTAATAAGTTCTCACTAGGATGACCATACTTGCTTCCTTTGAATCTGGGAATATAGTCATCCCATTCATCTATAGTAGGCACTAGATGTGGAAAAATAACTATGTTTGAGAAATAAAAAAATGCATACCTCTAAGCCAAGATAGCTTCCATTACCATTATGGATCTTAAATCAGTAGAGTTGCATTTGAATCTATAAACAGTGGAGTCAACATCGTGAAAGATAAGAAGTCTAAAGTGTCCAGCTTCAGTTCACCATCCAAAGCTAGATCTCCTCATTGTCATTCTCCCAGGGAAGATATATTCATGTATGTCCCCAGCAATGGTTCCAAAATATGTTAATGCTATAAGTTGTTCCTAGACTGATTTAGGAACAAGCCTAGCACACCTTAAATTACAAATGATTTGGGTTGGGTTTTCAGGAAATTTAGTGGATCAAGAAGAAGAAAACGAGAAAGAGATAAAACCATAAGCTATTGTAGATCAGTTGTAGACTATTGGGATATGAATTCAATCAAACACCCTGCTCATTAAATGCAATCAATCTGCATATCAAATAAAGGGTTTATATAATAATGGATAGAAGAAGGGGAAAAATAACAAAAAGAAGAACATTCACAAGGCAGAGATCCTCTCTACATAAATGAATTCAAGGTACTTGAATGTAAACAATGACTAATAGGCAAGACACATCAAATCCTCATATGCTCAAGAATCTATTAATCAAAGGAAACCACAATCCTCAAGGTATATGATTTATTCAAGTATGAAGACAAATTAGAATGAAAACAAGAACACAATTTGATAACACACATATTATGAACCTTCAATAACAGAAATTGTTACAGCCAAAATGTCCCTCAGGATTACAACGATAACAACTAAAAAATGTCTCATACAAATTTCTCATAGCTCTTCTTGGATCTTCCAAACTCTCTCTCACACCTCTCGGGTCTAAGATCCCCCCCCCACCACCACCACCTATTCAATCTAGTTTATATGAAATTTATAAACATTACATGACAACTACTATATTCTTAAAGAATGGATATAATATCTCAAAATAGAACTGATTATCTCCCCTTGGGGTCTAATTTGGACTTAGTTACATCAACAAGATACAAAAAATCTAAGAAAATCAGTCCAATACCTAAAAACTAGGGTTTGGATTTCAAAGCATTAATAACATTCAAAGTAAACCAAATTTTTTGAGGATATTTATCATAAATATCCTCCTTGAACATCCATATTCTACCTTGACCTGACATATCTTCTTGGCATGTGTGAGGACGAATTACACCTTGTTTGTTCCATTTCATCTTCAACACTTTTACAGCGAAATTCTGAAAAATAGGACTAAACAAAAACTCGATATCGCCTAAACCATGACACATGTGTGCACACTGAGGTATTTTTTTTGTATAAGAGATTTTACTTGATAAAAACCTCTTTCCATTTTTCAAAATACCTTTCCATCACCTCGTAATCTGTGCCCAAATAAGATGACTAAAACAGGAAAATTATTGTATTTACAAATCTGAAAAATGAGTTGTAAATAACTTCTTGTATCTCCCAAACCATTCAACTTGTGTAAAATATGAGGGATTATTTTGTATAGTAGTTTGTTCTTGAAAACAACCTCTATTTTTTTCACAAATTCCTCTTCATCTCCTCATAATCTGAGTTTGAAATTGACTACAAAAACAGTCATTTCGAGAAAATCCCATGTTTTTTGTTTTCTCCTTTTCCATACAAAATTGCTCCAAAACACTTTGATGAAGATAAAAAATGGTTTTTAATGTGTATTTTAGGGTGTATAATGGTTTCATTATCATTTTTCATCATCATCTATCACAAAAAACCCAAAACTATGTCATTTACTTGAAAAATAAGGCGCTACAGGAACTTCCTCTAGCGTTATTTTTTGACCAGTTTGCATAACTAAAACCCTTTTCTCTCTTAGGTCGAAGCCAAAAACATCATTATATGAACCAAACACTAAAGTACCTGATATCGAAAAAAAATTCCTTCAACTTTCATTGATTACATTCAAAATTTAGGGTTTCATAGAAAATCAAACTGTCAAATATGAATGTTTCCCTGAGAGACAGTTTTAGCTGCTTCAGCTAACAAATCTAGACTATTTATTCTTTTTTATTCATGTGGGAATGAGTTTCCATTATCCTTGGCTCATCAATCTCAGATCTAAACACCAATTTTGAGCCCTTCTTGCTATGTTTACTTTGTTTCCTTTGTTTTCCTGCAGTAACCCTTCCTTTGAAGTCGTTCTTTTAAAAGTTGTGATTAAATCCTTCTTTTACCATGTTCACATAACCTTGTCAAAAAATTTCAACTAATTTAGAGTATTTTCTACTTAATCTATAAGAATAAGAAAAAACCCCATCATATATAGAGAGATTTATATACTTGGTATGGTTGCAATTTCAAATACACTTGATGCCTGGTGGATTTGGGCTAGAGAATGCTTGAGACATAAAGAGAGATAACACATTCACAGGTGAAGTCAAAGATCATAAAGGTGAGTGATGATGAAATATTCAATGAGAATACATCAAAAAAAGCAGGTCATCAATCAGATGTAGTTTGGCTTCATTATTTGCAATATTAAGGCACATTAGGGTTTTGAAGTTTTGAGAGGAAAATGAAATTTGAGGAAGGTTGAAGGGGTTATAGGATGCCTTGTCATCATCATGAGTCCACCATCACCATCGACCATCATCATCTATCATCCAAAGTCAAACAAAGGTGGACAAAGTGTAAAAAAAAAGCTTCGCTGCGCAAAGTCTACAAGGCACGCTACGTAAATGATAGCTTTAGTGGTCAACTTCAAGATCATTGTTTGACCAATGTGAGAGGATTTTGGAAACACCCAGAGAGATTTTTGTCAAGAATGCACATAATAATAGAAACCTCTCTCAATGTTTACACAGGTATCATATTTTTGGATATTTGAATGAATATTTACAACCCATTTTTCCATATTTAAGCATTTAATGTTTTCATGTTTTAGTCATCATATTTGGGCACAGCTTCCGAGAATTTAGAAAATAATTTTTGAAACATAGAAGAGGTTTTTCTCAAGAACGTTTTCATAT
>ML794397.1:201418-254232 GCA_009831015.1 Picea engelmannii
GGAATTCTTAATGGGCCAATAACTCGGCGAAGAATTAGGGGACGAATAACTACGCATACCACCGACGAAGAATAAGGAGATGAGCCCACCAACCTCTTCGGGAAGCACTAGATCGGTCGTCCAGATAGTATATCAATCTCCTCGCAAACTCGTACAATCGATGCCACAGAGATGGTCAACTCCATCATCGGATAAATAGGTAAACGAGGGACGATTTGACACCAGATATTTATAATAAATAATCAATTAATAATATATATATATATATATATATATATATATATATATATATATAAATTTATGATAAGTAATGAATAGTCTAAGGGGAAGGTAAGTGTGGGATCATATATAATTTTAAAGGAAAAAACTAAGCATTTGACACGTGGGTGATAAGCTTAAAATCAAACAACAACGTAGAATTTTTGACGATTTTTTAATGATAGAAAATTTTTGCATCGAGAACTATTTAGTGGTAGGGGACTCCTCATTCATATAAATGCATTAAAATATAATGAAAAAAATGTCCTCCCCTTCTATTTCTATAATTGTCCAACTTCCTAAACTATCCAACGGTTCAAAATTTTATGGAAAACTAAGGGACCACATTGGAAGAAGGGCCATTTATCACCCAAGAAAAGGAGGAGGCTCACATGTCCACATAATTTCTTCCATGACCAAGGTCTCACAAGGTGTTAGATCTTCTCCCAACCTCATCCATGCAACATTGAAGTTTGGAGGGGGTGCCTCCCATGTCAAATCATTGGCATTGCAACTAGAGGGAGCCTTAACATCCCCACTCCATCATCTTTGTTAACTTCAATTCTACATGTAAGTCGTATGGGCATGTAAGTCGTATGGGGAGGCATGTAAGTCATACGGGAGGTATATTTTATGGTATATGTTTCTTTTAATTTTATCATTCTACTCATGATTTATTGGTTTTTTTTTTGTTTTCACAACCCTTCAAGATAGTGACAAGTTCATTCCTTCGAGTGCTGCTAAGAATCGATTTAGATTTCAGGGTTGGGTAGTTGCAACTAAAAAGGATGGATGTAAGAATGTGTGTGATTCTTTTTTATTTGGTGGTCTTTTGGGGAGGCATATTTTATGGTATATGTTTCTTTTAATTTTATCATTCTATCTATGATTTTTCGTTTTCTTGTTTTGCACAATAGATAAGGACAAGTTCATTCCTTCAAGTGCTACTACGAATCAATTTAGATTTTAGGGTTGGATAATTGCAACTAAAGAGGATGGATGTAAGAATGTGTGGGATTCTTTTTTATTTGGTGGTCTTTTGGCTCATCCTATGTATATAAAAAAAATAGTGAAGGCTCTAACATCTATATCCCATTGATGTCACCATTGTTGCATAGCAACAAAGATCAAAGAAATTTGCAAGGGATTCAATCTATCTAAGAAGGTTTATGAAGATGTTTACTCTGTTTTCTCTTATTTCACTAGCTTGATGGCCCACAGTGGAAAAAAAGATTAGATGTGATGGTTTCAGAAAGGATTTGAGAGAAAGTTATTGGTCTCTAGGAAATTCAAATGCATCTTTTCTATTTGTATAATTGGGAGAAAAAGTCCAAATCTTTTTTCAATAGGCTTCAAGAGAAAAATATAAGAATTTGAACCTTCTCATGTTGACGTGGATGGTATCATTCCTTGATTGTCTAGTTTTGTGAACTTTCCACATAAATGTTCATTATGATTGAATTTGAACCTTCTCATGTTGACGTGGATGGTATCATTCCTTGATTGTCTAGTTTTGTGAACTTTCCACATAAATGTTCATTATGAAATCTTCTCCTTGATTTCCACCTACTAAAGAAGACCCAAAAATACTCCAACTTATATTCACAAACAGAATAAGGGGAAAATGCCCATCATAAATCATGAATCATTCTTTGTATTTTTCATTTATATTTTTATTGATACATAGGGAAAATGCCCATCACAAATCATGAATTATTCTTTGTATTTTTCATTTATATTTTTATTGATACATATATCAATACTACTAGACCAGTATATTGTATATTAGGTAAAATTCTTAGAAAATATTAAATGTGAAAAATTGTTCATTTAATATTCTTTTGTATTTTAAGAACTCCTAAAAATGTTAAAAGACACTATATTTTAATGTTAGAACATGTTGTGTAACGTCATCCTATAATATTATAACTTTCTATTGAATACATTACCTTTTCTCTTCTAAAACATAGTTAATAGAAAAATACCACAACATAAAGAGATAAATTATAGAAGTCTAACTTGTATGATGATTTTTTCCATCGAGTTATGCCAAATTAACATAGTGAAAGATTTTTTATCTTTTTTAAAACAATTAGCAATGTGCACAAAGGGCATGACTAATACATTTTTCAAACAGTGTTTTACTGGTGGTCTAAAGGACGAGATTCAATCATAAACCTTGATGTTCACCCAACTATTTAGTTGGAGGCTTCTCAACAAGATCAAGAAGCACAGGTGGCGGCTAATGCTCAAACTGAAAAAAATAAAAATCACTTCCACCAACCCCATCTAGCACCTACCACCTCATCCCTTAAGAGTGTACAAGTTGATTGAGGAAGAAGTCACATGATGCTAAAACCTTAGAATTTTCTACAATTGTGATGAGAGATATTTCAAAGGGAATAAATGTAAAGAACATAAGTTATTTCAAAAATTAATGTGGCCATCCCAGACCAATTAGAAGATATTTATGCAGAAGACACCAATGAGCTAGATTTTGTGGAAACCACACCTCCTCCTTGGGAACAAATTTCCCTAGACCCTCCTTCTAAGGAATCTCAAATTTCCCTCTGTTAAAACCTAGGTCTGCACTTTTTCTCTCTTTCCCTCCATTAGCCTATCCATGTGTCATCATGATTTTTGTTCAGTTTCTTTTCATTGGTATAATGAGTCAGTGTGATTTGTTCTCACCCTTCTTTTTACTTTGCATCATTTTCTTGCTTTCTTGGAAGGTTAATGCATATTCGAGTTTGAGTTAATAACACATATCATCATGAATCTATCATTGGTGGGATAATAGAAGGTTGACCAATCCTTTTGATGCAAAAAAGCACGGATTGCAAGAATAGGCATGTTCTTGCAAACAAGAGAAAAACACATTGTTTTATTATTTTTAACATTCATAATTTTTAAATTTAAAAAAAAAAAGATGTGTTGGCACCTGCATTCATGTGCACACTCATGAGAACTCAAGTTAACGAAAGGTTTCCTCCAAATCTCATCATTACAGTTTTCTTGTTAAAATCATGCAAGTTTGTGCCTCCACATTATAACTGCAGGTGTTAAATGAGATCAGATTAACATCCACATTCAGCTTGTCAATTGTGGAAGAGGTGGTCAAAACAAAATGGTTTCTCCCAGAGATCGTTGGCAGATGAAAAGAACAGAGCCATAGGGGCTCAAGTTGGTCGAAGTTGTTTCAGAAATCAGAGATGTGTTTGTCAGGGAAGAATGGTACAATTTTGTATGCACCTTCGAAGGACACCACACTAGTGTGGCCCTTCTATTTGCACAAACATTTGATAGGTACCAGACCTAGATCGGGGACACTTGTATCCATATCACAGAGAATTTCATTGGGGTAGACTGTGCTCTCCCGGTCTGTGGGAAAAGATGGTTCAAGAAAGGAAAATTACCACCAGATCTCTGCAACAAATTATTGGTGTCAGAACACCAAAACCCTTACTACAGCTAGGTTATTCCCATCATGTGGATAAAGTATGAATGCCAAGGTATCCTCACAGTAGTCCAAAGGTACATCACAGGTGAAGGTCGATTCTCAATTGTGCACTATTATCACCTTCACTTTCTCATGCACCTAAGCAGGGATAAGGAATTAAACCTGCCTGTTTACTTGCTCAAAAATTTAACAAAAATGGCCAGATGAGTTCATAGCCACCCTGAGTCTGCCCATAGGAGTTTGTATCACTAGGGTTTGATAAAAATTCTTGTCCTATTTTCTTTGGGTGAAATTGAGATGCCCTAGGACTATTTTTTATAATTTGCAAGGTTACAAGAACAAGAACAACAAGTTGATCCATTGTTTGAAGAGGGAAAGGAGGAAGATAAACCAAAATGGAGGGTTTCTCCTGAACCTGGTTTCTCATCAAAGGATACCCAACAAACAACAAGTACAAAAAATTCCTCTAGAAAGAAAGGTACCTAATCCAGAAGAACTAAATCAACCACCCCAATGAAGGAGGAAACCCCTCGAATGCAATTGAGATCATCTATAGTAAAACGTAGAGGGAATGAGGACAACAAAGTTTGTAGCAATTATCAAGAGGCACAGGATACTCCACAGGGCCCATTGTCACCCAGACACTCTGAATATGAGCTTGTGACTCCCACCATGCAGTAGGGTAAAATTCCCAAGACAAAAATGAGGGGACAAATGAAAACTAAACAACACAGTCCTAAGATTGTTAATGCAGAGTTTGTTCCTATGGAAAACTTGATTAAGGAGTCCCATGAAGCTAAGAAGAACATAAAGAGGAAATGGATCCAAGGCCCTAGAATTCCCAGTAATCCTAACAGAAAAAATAGGATTACCAATCAGTTAAGACTAAATTCTAAGATACTTTTTAACCCATCTTTGAAAGACCCCTAACCAATTATTATTGAAGATGAGGATATCTCTAGATTTGTTGACATGAAAGAGATGGTAGTCCACACATGAAAGAAAATGACTAGGGATAAAGAGAAGTTGAAATGCAGTAAGGGTGAAACTTCATGGATAAAATTTTCAACTGTTAAGATCGAGTACCCTTCAGACTTAGGTTTATAACAAAATGCAAGGGACATTGACCTAGATCCCGAGGAGGACTCTGATGGAATTTCCCCAAATGGTTACTTCCTAAGCAACTTTCATACGACACCAAAACAAGGATTAAAGAAAATATATCAGGAATGAAGGGGTCTATGAAAGAAACACATGGAAAAGGTTCTAGGGAAACACACAGATATGAGATGAGATCCATAAAAACCAAGTTTTCAACTGACCTCAAAAAATCTTCCATATATGAGGAACAAGGGCTAAAAGATAGAAATAAAGAGCATATTTTAATTAAGCCAAAGGTTGAGGTTGATGAAGGTGTAGATGACACCCATCAGTTGACAATGTTGAAGCAACAAATTGATACCTTACAACAACAAAACCAAGATCTAGAAAAGAAACATTCTAAGTTACAAAAGAAGTACTAGAAGCTACAAAGGAAGCATCAAAAAACATGTTTTTTCGTGAAGGAGATAATTTGAAGAAGATTGTTCTTGTCAAAGAAGAAAGGGTCTAAGACAAATACCAGCTAATCAATCTGTGTTCCAGCTTAGTCTCTAGCTAAAGTGCACATGGGTATTCATGCATAGTTCTTTCCAGTTACAATTGTCAAAGTTTTTGTTAAAGAGTTTTTTTAATCCATTATAGACAGTAGTTATAGTTTTCATTTTTAAAAGTCTAATTGTTTTAAGTTTAATACATTACTGCCAAGTGTAATAAGTGGTCATTTTCGTTTGATATGAACCATATTTTTTGTTAAGGTTAAGTTTAAAGTAAGTTATGACTAATATTCTTGATTAAATACACTCAAGTCAAAGAGTTGTTCTCAAGTTGTAATGAAAGAGTGTAAGCCAAATCATTCAGAAAGTCTAGTTGTTATGCAGAGTTTAAATTTTGTTTCAAGATGGTCGAAACCCTCTGAAACAAGGATAGATAGACATATTTTGTAATGAAGAAGGGTTCAGTTTTTAGTGAAAGATTCAAGCATCATAATTTGCCTGGACCTAAAACTTATGATTGTAAATCTCCCTACCTGGTGAATATAAATCTTGATAACATTTTGTGTTTTCTTTCTCGAGTCTTTATGTGTACTAAATTTTATCTTGGATGCAAATTTGGAATGTGTGCAATGTGCATTTCCTTTTCCTTTCAACGACTCTTTTAATCAATATTTTTACTGTCATGCAACATGCTAATCAGATATTTCTTTAGTAAAGAGATTATTTATGTTGCAACTTGTTGGATTATTTGTATCTGAGTATATGTTTTAGGCTTTGAAATATTACTTTAAGACTGAAATTTTACACAGCAAGTAACTCACTGTATTGCTTGTTTTGTTTCCTTTGCCTATTTTCCCATATCCTTACATGTTCATCAAAGTGCATGCCACTAGCTAAGGGGAACATGCAGTGATATTCTTTGGCCATTCCAACTAGGTTTCTCTCCTTGAAAACTTACCCATCAGCTGACCAACAAAACCTAATTTATTAAAAACAAACCATTCAAAAACCTTGAGGTGGCCTAGCTTTTTCCTTTAGTAGTCAAGTGCAGACCTTAGGACCAACACCCTCCATGCTTTATCTATAATTTCAAATCCCTAGATGTTAAATTTGATTTTCTATATCAAGCTCCATGATAAAGTGATTTCTTTGATTGACAACATCAACACCCACAATTTTGTTAACAGACAAGTTGAAGAAGAAACCCATTGTTATGTCCATGTAATGCATAATATTAAAATTATGGTATGTTAAGAAGCAAATACTTGCATACAGAAACACCAAAAATATTCAGAGACAATATAGAATAAACGACACTTTATTATAAGAAAACCCTTGAGGTAGCGCAACACCATACAATGGATCCTATTATGGAAGGGATCCTTTCCTGTTCACTTTCCTATTCGAGGGGGAAACCTCCTAATGAGCTTCAGCTCCAAATAGAAAAATTCTCAACTTGTCTAATTAAATTCCTTGAACCCCTTTATATAGTGTTACAAAGCACCTAAGAACATTCTATAGGAGGAACCTTCTAAAAGTAGAACCTTCTAGTAAGTCCTCTTACATTTATTATGTATATACTAATATATCTAACTACCATAGTGGGCCTTAACTAATATAGTGGACCTAGTCCATCTTACATTGAATGTCCTCCACTATTATTATTATGGGCCATTGAGCCCCCCACTACCTCTCTAGCTACCTAACATTCCATCCTCCTTATGAAAGCGTTGTCCTCAATGCTTGTTATGAGGGTGTACAACCATATATCAGGGTCTCATGGATAAGTGTGGACTATAATGAAGAAATAAGTTGGAGAACCATGGTCTCATGTAGGAATCTCAGCCACCATGTTGAAGTACTAGTCCAACCACCATTGTGAACATGGGCCCCATGCCCAAGTGCTCATGTGAACTCCCAACAAAATATATCGACACACCACATCCTGTTGAAAATGATGCTCCAAAGATCGACACTGGTCATGTGGATCCAAATATGCAGGTCCTTCTATTAGCACATATCCTTGTAGGGGGGATGTTTTTCTTGGATTTTTCCTCTAGATGACAAAATGCAAAGAAAGGGGCTTAAAAAACCCACTTCATGTGCTTTATCCTAAGTCCACCAGGGTTGATGTGATGGTTTGGAACGATGTGTTATGGGGTGTGCAGATTTGAGCGGTTGATCTTGGCACACTCATTTCTACAGCACTCAGCCCAAGTCGGACACCCCCCCCCCCCTGATANTAAAGCTCACCCTAACCGCCTCTCGCTCTTCCGACACTTGTTTCCCACTCAGCCTCCCTCTTGTGTTTGTCACATCTCCCGCTCTCGCTACCCCTCTCGCTTCTCGACACCTACCTTCCTCCCCGCCTATCACCTGTCCCTCGTCCCAGTGTCACCACGCCTTTTCCCTATGCCACCATACCTTCTTCCCATCCTCTGTGTCTCCTCCATATGGCCATCATTCACTGAGTAGCCTGTCGGTCGCGTCCATCGTCTCATCCTCATCAACTTCATCCACATATACACACTTGTCTCCCCTGCAAGCATCCAACGAAGCTCCACGCGGAAAAGGAGAGGCCGTCATGTATTTCAGGTGCCAAGTGGGCTTGTGCCTCTCCATATCTCGATGAAGAAGTTATGAAATTTGGGGAGGTGGTTGAAACATCGTCTCCCCCATGAATGGAAAATCAGAACATTCTAACTGTGAAGGCAATCTGTCAGCCCAGATAGTCTGACGTTGTGTCTGACAGCAAAGTTGGGTGAGAAGTCTAACTGAAGAGACACAAAGGGGCTAGCAGAGCCTAGATCGCATCTAACTGAGAAGACGCAATGCCATGGAAGCTTGAGCACACCTCTATTATTGTTTACGAAATTTTTGAGTATATGTATGGAGTTTTGTTATTTGGTAATGGTCTTTGGTCGAGTAGAGCTCCCATCTGTAATGTTTGTTCTGCTAGAGTTGTTCTCTAGTTATGTAATCTATTTGAGACTTTCATGTTCATAGAATTCAACTTATCTCTTTTTCATTTTGTCTGTAAACATTGTTTAAAACACTCAGGCATGGATGATCCAGTCGAGGATTGTTATGTTGTTGTAATGGAGGTTTGATTATAACAGTATCATGGTCAGTTTTATTCATTTCCCTGTGTTATATTTTCCATCTCGCATTGAATGGATTGAGCATGGAAGATCCATTCGATTTATTGCAATTGCAGGATGATGGAGGTTTGATCATTCTGTAACTCTAAGTATGTCATTTGGGCATATTTCAGTGTCTGAGCTTGAGCTCAAGAATGATCTTGAGTTCGGTTCTCTCTTCTCAAAGCTGCTCGAAGGCCTAATGCCCATAGCAGTCTCTTTAATATTTCTCACTAAGTCTTCCCACTACTCTCGCTTTAACTCAATTTCCTTACTAAAGTTAATGTGGACCTCATGTCCCTATGCATTTCCTTTCCGGTTCTGTGTTGAACATCATTCAGATTCTATTTTTTGTCCATTGACCTCCATCCATATAAACCAACATCTACCATATAACTCTGATGGGTATCGAGCTTGCCTTTTCTGCAATTTGAAGGTGACTTATGGTGGTAACATTTCTGGCGCCGTTGTCAAGAAATGAATTGAAGACCTATCCCTAGGATAGAATGACAATGAGATTTTGATTCTGAAGGTGCATCAGATATCAAAACCATTGAAGATTGTGATTGCACCTGGTGACTCCAATGTCTCGAATCCACTGTTTAAGTGTGGCTTCCATCTGGCTACACCTAAAGCCCCCTAAGAGAACACAACGATCAGATCTGGTCTTTGATGGTGAACAAAGACCAAACACACTCACTTTCTGCAAGGATAGATAAATTGAAGGCAGATCGTGTTCGCTGCTCTTTTGAATAAAGTGTAGAGGATTTTCCATTCCTAGGATTAGATGTTATTGGCACCCCTTCTCATGATGGTGAGGTTGAGGATTGCATAGCCATAGAGGTAGCATATTCTTCCCCTGATGCACCTGATGTCTCACATTTAAATGAAGATATAGTTGTGTATTCAGATGAAGAGCAGTCGATCCCTGGATCATATTTTGATGACTCAAGGAGCAACCAGCCTATGTGTGACAGCTATGAATCATATTCTGAGCTGTATTTGCAAGATTCCCATGAACATACTACAAATTATTATCCTCTATTCACTAATGAAAAATATTATGAGAAAATCAACCATCCTGGACCTGCAGAAGACACCAAGCAGCAGATTGAAGAGCAAAGCGTTCCCATGGTTATTGTTTATGACGATTATGAATCTGACCCTTGGGAGAGCCATGAAGAATAAGAGGAGCATCTGAAGGTACAGGTTATAGCTTGCTCAGAATCTGTCAGCGAGCAACCACTGCCTGGGGTCAGTCATCCTGCATCAGCCTTTCACCCGCCTACACTTGCCAAAGACATTCAGCATGGTGTGAACAGATGCAAGACAGAGCATGTTTTTTGTCACCAACTTAGCGGATGTTTCCACTCATTCTATGAGCATGTCGGCGAGTACATGGAGTGGCATTTCCTTCATGTCTTGGAGTCATACAACTTTATCTCAACTTCAACCTTTGGAGAGAATTTGAAGGATGTAACCGTTTTGTTGTCACAATTTCATTATCTATTATTGATCGCCAATAGAATAAATGGTCTTCCAGTTAGGAAGCTACTTGAATGGCTATGGTGGAAGTTTGCTATCACCTAGTATAGTGCAACAATCAATTAGTTTAGGACTGTACATACATAAGCTCATGTGGAGCCCATGTGTGTTTATTTTCATTTTTTACTTATCGGTCTGTGTTCCTCAGCAGGGTGTTTTGCACTTGACTCCATAGCCCAATGCAGAAGGCGACTGGAACTACTAAAGATCTTAGAGCCTCGTAGGGAGGACTCTATCCCCCATGGAGCCTAATTGGAGCACATATCCTTGTAGGGGGGATGTTTTCCTTGGATTTGGCCTCTAGATGAAAAATGAAAAGAAAGGGGCTTAAAAACCCCACTTCATGTGCTTTATCCTAAGTTCACCAGGGTTGATGTGATGGTTTGGCGTGATGTGTTATGGGGCGTGTGGATCTAAGTTGTCAATCTTATCACGCTCAGTTCTACGGTGCTCAGCCCAAGTCGGACCCCCCCCTGGGCATTCTTCCTTTAACGAAGGNCTAATGTGGCACCTCCTCATGAACTCGAACCCCTCCCCCCCGCTCAATCCCACTTACCACTACCACCCCGCTCTGAGAAAACATCTTACCTCCCACTCTTCCGACACCTATTTCCCACTCATCCTCCCTCCTGTGCCTATCAAATATCTCGCTCCCGCCACCCCTCTCGCTTCCTAACACCTACCTTCCTCCTTGCCTATCACCTGTCCCTCATCCCAGTGTCACCACGCCTTTTCCCTTTGCCACCGCAGCTTCTGCCCAAACAATGTGTCTCCTCTACCTGGCCATCATTCACCCAGTAGCATGTCGGTCTCGTCCATCACCTCATCCTCATCAGCTTCATCCATGTCTATGTGCCTGTCTCCCTTGAAAGCATCCAATGAATTTCTAGGCGACAAAGGAGAGGCCGCCATGTCTTCCAAGTGCCAAGTGGGTTTTCACCTGTCTAGATCATGATGACACAGTTATGAAAGCCATGGAGGTGGTTGAAACATCATCTCCCCCATGAATGGAAAATCATAACAGTATGACCGTGAAGGTAGTCTGTCATCCCAAACAGTCTAAGGTTGTGTCTAAAAAAAAAGATACATGATCAGTCTGACTGAAGAGACACAAAGGGGCCAGCAGAGCCTAGATCACGTCTGACTGAGAAGACACAATGCCATGGAAGCTCGAGCAGGCCTCTGTTGATGTTTACAAAATTTTTGAGTATATGTATGGAGTTTTGCTATTTGGTAATGGTATTTAGTCGAGAAGAGATCCCATATGTAATGTTTGTTCTGCCAGAGTTGTTCTTTGGTTATGTAATTGATTTGAGACTTTCATGTTAATAGAAGTCAGCTTCCCTCTTTTTCATTTTGTCTGTAAAAGATGTTTAAAACACTTAGACATGGATGATCCAGTCGAGGATCGTTATGTTGTTGTAATAGAGGTTTGATTATAGTAGTATCATGGTCAGTTTTATTCATTTCCCTGTGTTATCTTTTCCTTCTCGCATTGAATGGCTCGAGCAAGGAAGATCCAGTCAAGCTGTTGCAGTTGCAAGATGATGGAGGTTTGACCATTCTATAACTATAACTATGTCATTTGGGCATATTTCAGTGTCTGAGCTTAAGCTCAAGAATGCTCCTGAGTTTGGGTCTCTCTTCTCAGAGCTGCTGGAAGGTCTAATGCCCATAGCAGTCTCCTTCATCTTTCTCGCTAAGTCTCCCCTCTAATTTCACTTTAACTCAATTTCCTGAATGAAGTTAATATGGCCCTCACGTCCCTGTGCATTTCCTGTCCATTCTGTGTTGAACATCATTCAGATTTTGAGTTTTGTCCATTGAACTCCATCCATATAAACCAAAATCTACCATATAACTTTGATGTGTATCGAGCTTTCCTTTTCTGCAATCTGAAGGCGACTTCCAGTGCTAACACCTTCCACATAGTTGGAAAGGGTCAAAGTTGAATCTAGAAGGAACAATACCACTATAGAATATGCAGGCTACACACTGGTAATATTAATTGGCTCCTGAATTGTCACATTGATGGTCTCTAGAGAAGGTGGATTAGAGTCCTCAAATAAAATATGAAATTGGTTTTCATCCCATAAATGACAACTATCCATATACCAATCATCACAATTTCCCTCGTAATTGTACCAAGCATATCTTTCTTGATTATATTCTGTCGAGATGTAAATGTCAACTACCTCCCTGTAATATCTTTCTTGTATTTCATGCCTTGCAAGATAATATTATCAAGAACAAAAATCACGCTCGAATGCATTCCAATCAAGTTCATCTCGAACATATTCTATCATAATGGTGGGATAAATCTGAAGGTGTTCCCGTATTATATCACCGAGAGATTTTAGGGACATTGGAAATTTTGTAGAGGTTGGAGTGCATCGCATATCCATAGAAAAATCCTCATATAATATGCCAAAATAAATATCTCAAATTCCTCTATCTAATGGCACTAATTTGGTAGGAATCTGAGCACCCTATCAAAAGTTACGAGCTCTGCAATCTCATTGTCATCACGAAAACACCCCAAAAATGACTGATTTTAAATCATCGATATCTTCACTTCCGGAACTCTGATTCAAATGAATTTTTTTTTTTAATTTGGGTGAAATTGTGAGAGGAAATCAGATATATAATTTTTTGGGGAAATTTCAGCCCCAAGTGCTACATAAATTAGAAAAATTGTGCGGTTGTCCACAAAAAAATTCTTAAAATTAGCATATTTTAAAATGATGATATCTTCACTTCTTGGACTCCAATTCGGATGAATTTTTTTTTTAATTGGTTTATTTTCTTATATGATCTCATATTTACAACACATTTATTCAAATTACACAATTAAAACTACATTATGGCTCCATAATGTTGTGGCCCTATTTGTCTTCTTCAAAAAATCTGCAAAATAAAAAAATAAAAAAATTACTCACAATTCCTACCAAGGAAAGTGATCTGATACCACTTGTTAAGCGCCTAAACAGGTATGAAAATATAAAATAGAATAATAAATCAAATAATTCACCAAAAAATAGAACACTAAAAATAGAGAAACCCTTGAGGTAGGTTAACACCATATATTATTCATTATGGAAGAAATGCACTCCTGAAGCAATACTTGCTTGTTACAATAAACAATATTCTTCACCATGCTCCAATACATTGATTACACTTATTTATATAGAATTATCTATATTATAAGAACATTCTAGAGAAGGAATCTTCTAGAAATCCTATTTATTATATCTAACTACCATAGTGGGCCTTATTTAATAATATAGTGGACCTAGTCCACCTTACATTGAATGACCTCCACTAATAATACATAACCACATTTCCATTGGTTACCTCCCTAGGTACCCCATATTACCTCCCTAGGTATACTACATTCAATCCTCCTTCACATGTTTCATCCTCAAAACACGTGAAGAAACCATACAATATGACCGGCTAAGCAATGTATCCAATTGGTACCATGTACGACCATCCATCCATCCTAATGGAAGCCGGACATGATGTTCAATTATTTCCTTCTCACCCTAATCTTGATTTGCATCATGTCGGGGTCTCCATGGAATTGTTTCTCTATCCTGATGTTTTCCTGCAGTGCTATTAGTCCTCCATGCACCTCTTGATTGGTTTCCTTTCCGGTTCCCTATTGGTGCATAGGTGTGTTGATTCTCACACCCTTGCCTTGATGACTATTATTTTTCTATATGATGTAGATGGTGATATAGAACAACTGTAGGAATCTGTTCTTTTTTCATCAAATCTGCAACACATTGTTCCTTTGAGTAAATGAACTCCTTATATTCTTTACCATGCCCTTCTAGTGGATTTGCTTCATATCCTTCTATATACTTTGCCTCTGATTCAACTTTAGATTCAGAAATAACTTCTTTATTGGCCTCTGTGGGCCCATGTTTCTTACTAAGAGACACATCCTATAGTGTGATTTTCTTTTTCTTGTACCACAACTTCAAAAACTTCTTTTTCACATTAAAATTAATGGTACCCACCGATTCTATCCAAGGATATGCCATTTTTTCTATAACTCATTTTTATGAGAGGTTCCAAGTAGTGAAATATGGAGGAATTGCATAAAAGATACTAAAGAACATTGCGTACCATTTTCAAATCTTTATTCATTACAGATACATAGTTATGATTATTGCAAGTTAGGGTTTTTGACTAATCCAAAATTAGTCATGTGAGACTAAAGTAAAGTTTGATAAAAATGCTAGTCTCTTGTTGTTAAAGTTAAGGAAGGTTTGCAGGTATGTGATCATATACACCATGTTTGTTATAGAGTCACAAATCATATTTGGATGATGAAATTGATGAGGGATTTTGGTTGAGGTACATGTTGGGTACATGGTTGAGACAAATAGTTGATGAGTGGGCACATACATGAGATGTATAGTTGATGATGTTGGTACATCTTGATGAGTCATAGTTTATGTGTATTTGATGCATGATTGGTACATATTTGATGCATGGTTGATGCACTTGTTGATGGTACAGATTGAGGTACATATTGGTGCATGCTTGATGCACTTGTTTATTCTACAGGTTGTTTGGATAGGTTATTGTGACAAGTTATTTGTACATGTTTAGTGCATGGTTGATGGATTTTTTTATAGTACAGGTTGAGGTACAGGTTGATGTATCGTACATGTTGGCATAGGTTACTAGTACAGGTTGTTACAAGTTTATTATAGGTTGATTAGTACATGTTTATAGCAGTATATCTCACATTGATAGTGTGACAATGGTTCCATCATTCTACTTCTACGTCAGGGAGGTTGGATGGGGAAAGTATAGGTGGTTATAGCCACCTTCAAGTTGTATCCGAAGAACATAGGGGGTTGTATCATCGGAAGTTGGAGCTTCCTCAGGTTGTAGCCTGAGAAAATAGAGGGTTGGAGCCTCCTTCCAATTGCAGCTGGAAAACAAAGGAAGTTGGTTCTTCCAATGAATTTAATTCTTAAAGACATATAATAAAAAGAATTATGTGGTTTTCTCCCACTTTGGGTTTCCACGTAAAAACGTTGGTGTATTGTGTATGTGTATGATTGCTCATTTTTTCATTGTTTATTTACTCTGCAATTATTGAATGATAATGCTACATTGATATAAAACTTTCTTTATATGGTTAAAAAGGATCAAATTTCTCTATTATTGATTCACCCCTCCTCTCAGTAATCCAACAAATGGTATGAAATATGGTTCCTTCAAAAATCAGTTTAACCACTGAAAGGTATATCATGGAGAGAAACAACATGTATAAAAATTGAATACCACAATTTGATGGATAAAAGTATGCATTTTGGACCAAATGGATGAAAACAAATATACAGGCATAGGGATTTGAAATTTGGCAATCAATTGTAGATGGATACAAAGAACCAGAAGTTCCACCGACAAATGAAACAGAAATAAAACTCAGGAAAAATAATTTCAAAACCACAAATGCACTTCTGAATAGTCTTTGTGAATCAATTAACACCAAAGTTATACATTGTAAATCCACTAAAGAGATTTGGGACAAGCTTCAAAATATTTATGAAGGAGATTCAAAATTCAAAGCAGCAAAGATTCAAAATTACATAGGTTAGTTCGAACAACTAAAGATGAAGGAAGATGAGAATATTTCAGCTTATTTATTACGAGTCGATGAAACAGTAAATGCAATGATAGGATTGGGAGAAGAAATTAAAGAATCTGTAATTGTTCAAAAGGTACTAAGATCTCTCCCTATGAGATTTGATCTTAAGATATCATCACTAGAAGAAAGAGAAGATCTAGACTCAATAAGCATGGACAAACTACATGGAATATTCACAACATATGAAATTAGAACTAAACAAGAAAATCTAGATATAAAAGAAGCAACTTTCAAATCATCCAAAAGGTCAAATCAAAAGGAAAAATAACATAGAAGTAGTGACATCTCGGATGATGAAGAAATGGCCAACTTTGTCAGAAGATTACACAAGGGAACCAACAATAGATATAAAGGTAAGTTTCCATTGATTTGTTTTAATTGTGATGGTATTCATCATTTTGCTAACAAATGTCCTCATAAGAAAAATAAGAGGAATGATGAAGATTACTCAAATAGAAAAATAACATATAAAGGAAAAATAACCACAAAGAAATATTTCAAGAAAAGCTTATGCACCAAAGAAGACATCTCCTCATTAGATGAAGATGAAGTCAGTGACAGTGAGACAGAAATATTTATATTCATGGCAGTAGAAGATTATGATAAAGAAGACATCGAAGAAGAATATGAAGAGGCAGAATTTGACTAATGAGAAGAATTGTTGTGTGCCATAGAAGTTATAAGAAGATAAAAAAAGAAAAAAAAGAATCTACAAGAAGAACTAGACAAGAAAGAAGAAACTCAGGAAATAGAACAAATGATCACATTGAAGGTTCAAATAGAAGAAGATAAAAGAATTGAGGAACCACTCAAAGAATAGCTAGAATAAAGAGACAGGATCATTGGAAATTTGGAAGCAGAGATTATCAAATTAAGAAAGGATCTTCAAAAGAAAAATATGCATATCAACTCAAAAGTTTTGGATGACATTATCATCAGTCGAAAGCCTCATCATGACAAGTCTGGACTTGGATACAATCAGACTGAAAAGGGATCAAGCTCCAAAACAACAAAACAAGAAACATATCCAAAAATCTATGCAGAAACAATCAAAGGGGATAGGGATACCTACAAGGAATATTACAGGGACACTCCTCCACCGAGAAGATTCATATTTCAGAATCAACGATTGATGAAAATAGATAGGTGTCGGGAAGAAGAAGGATTCATAAGAGTAACTCCTTTCAAAATATCTTCAACTCTCAAGTATCAAACTATATTTTTTGGTTTATGTTATGCATGAAATAATTGTGTACATAAAGTTGTGAATTGTAGAGATAACAACAGGAACATAAACAACTTTGAAAGTCATACAAAAAAGGGGTATCCAAGATGTCCTAGTGAAACACAGAGAAGAAGTTATAAAAGGTTTGAGTCATTAAGCATTAAAGTGGAATGCTACAAGTGTAACAACTTTGGATACATGGCCAAATATTGCAGAATGACATTCTCTCATAGATAACCATAGCAGAACAACAACAATCACAGTCAGGAACCTCGGAAGAGGACATGGATAAGAAAGTAGAATCAGTATAGCAATGAAGAATGCACACTCACTCTACAAGCTAAGAAGAAGAAACGTGGTTGGTATGTTGACAATGGTTGTTCAAAACACATAACAGGTGATAAAGACAGGTTTCTTACATTAATAAAGGAAAGAGATGGATCAATCTCCTTCGGAAATGATGATTCAGCTAAAATCATTGGAAAAGCCACAGTCAGAATTGGAAACAAGAATACCAAGGCAGAAAATGTTCTACTAGTAGAAGATAAGAAACATAATCTTCTAAGTGTAAGTCAAATGTGTAACCAAGGTCATAAAATTACTTTTGATTCACAGAAGTGTGAGATAAGAAAACAAGGTTCAAGAAAATTGATTGCAATAGATGCAAGAACTTCAAGCAACATATTTGTAGTAAGTGAAATTGGAAATGAAAAGTGTTCTCTAGGAAAGGAAGATGAAGGTTGTCTATGGAACAGAAGAATGGGCCACATACAATTTGAAAACCTTGTCAAAGTCAGTCGAAAGGAAGTTGTTAGAGAAATTCCCCATATCACGAAACTAACCAACACTGTGTGTAAGCATTGTTAACAAGGAAGGAAAACAAAGACCAGGTTCAAATCAAAGGAATACTCAATGACAAGACCACTAGAAATTGTGCATACTGATCTAGTTGGACCAACTACAACAAAGATTTTAAAAGGTGAGAAATAATTTATGTTATTAGTTGATGATTATACAAGAATGACTATAGTTTTCTTTCTCAGGTATAAGTCAGAAGCTTTTGAAAACTTCAAGTTCTACAAGGAAATGATTAAAAATGAAATGGATTCAAAAATCAAATGTTTCAGATATGATAATGGAGGAGAGTTCACTTCAAAGGAATTTATGGACTACTGCAACAGACATGGAATAAAAAACAATTCTCCATTGCTAGAACACCTCAACATAATGGAGTTGTTGAAAGAATGAACAGAATAGTATAGGAAATGGCTCGAACAATGCTAATGGATTCCAAATTGACAGATATTTTTTGCACACCTGTAGTGCATACAACAGTTCACATTCAAACCAGAGTAATGCTCAGAAACAACACTGAGAAAACTCCCTACGAGCTATGGAAAGGAAGACCAGCAATTGTGAATCACTTTAGAGTATTTGGAAGCAAATGCTACATCAAAAGAGAAGATGGAAGAATTTATAAGTTGACTCTCATGTTGACAAAGGATTACTTGTTGGTTACTCAAGTACAATAAAATCATACAAGTGTTACAATTTGAGGTTAAACAAAGTTGTGGAAAGCATCAATGTAACAATTGATGAAATAGGTGGACGAGAATTAAAGGAAGAAGAAAATGAATCAATGGAACAGCTTTACGAAGAAGAAGCAGAAGATGAAGAAAAATTAGAAGGGGAAGATGAAGAGGATCAGAAAGAAGTAGAAGAGCAAGTTCATCAAGTGCCTCAAAAGACACCTAGAAAACGAGTACAGAAGAATCATCCTTCAGATCAGATTATCGGAAACAAAGATGAAAGAGTTGAGACTAGAAGAAGAATCAATTCACTAGAACAAATGCACCTAGCACTCTCATCTACGATTGAACCAAACAGTTTTGAAGAGGACAATAAGGATGAATTATGGAATAAGGCCATGGATGAAGAATTAGATCAAATAGAGAAGAATGGCACTTGAGAATTTGTTCCAAGACCAAAGAATAAGAATGTGATTGGCACAAAGTGGGTATTAAGAAATAAATTGAATGAAGATGGACAAGTTACAAGGAACATAGCTCGATTGGTATGTAAAGGATACTCACAGGTTGAAGGAATCGACTTTGAAGAGACATTTTTCCCAGTTGCCAGAATGGAATCAATCTGATTTATTTTAGATTATGCATTCTCTAAGAATATTAAAGTGTATCAAATGGACGTGGAATCAAATTTTATGAATGGGGATCTTCAAGAAGAAGTCTACATTGAACAACCAGAAGGATTTCGGTTGTCACGGAACATAGATTATGTGTGTAAATTGAAGAAGGCCTTGTATGGTCTAAAATAGGCTCCTAGAGCATGGTACTCTATACTAGATAAATATCTACAATAACAGAGTTTAGAAAAATAAGTGCATACAACAACCTCTACATCAAGGTAACTGGAGATAGTATTTTATTAATTGAAGTTTATGTTGATGATATTATTTTTGGAAGTGATGATAATAGGTTAAGTCAGAAATTTGCAAAGGATATGCAGAATGAAATCTGAAATGTCATTACTTGGAGAACTATCCTTCTTTCTGGGTCTTCAGATATGTCAAAGTAACCAAGGAATTTTTATTTCTTAAACTAAGTATACTAGATAAATGCTAAAGAAGTTCAGAATGGAAGATTGAAAACCAGTTACCACTCTTATGCAAACCAGTTAAAAGTTGAGAAAAGATGATGATTCAAAGTCTAAAGACCCAAGACAATATAGGTCAATGATTGGTAGATTACTATATGTGATGACATCCAGACCAGATGTAATGCAGGAAGTTGGACAAGTGGCATGATTTCAAGCAGCACCAAAGGAATCACATGTCATAGGAGTGAAGAATATTTTCAGATATCTCAAAGGAACATAAGAGTTTCGATTATGGTATCCAAAAGGAAATGATATATCACTTATTGCCTACACAGATGCAGATTGGGTAGGTTGCATTTATGATCGACGAAGAACTAGTGGAACAACGTTCTACTTGGGTGATTGTTTAGTATCTTGGCTAAGAAAGAAACAATCATCAATATCTTTATCTATAGCCGAGGCAGAGTATATTACAGCAGCAACATGTTGTACACAGGTTCTATGGATGAAACAAACTCTGACATATATACAGGTTGAATATGATTATCTCATTCTAATATATTGTGATAATACAAGCGCCATCAGTATCTAAAAGAACCTGGTGATGCACTCCAAAACGAAGCACATTCCAATAAAGTATCACTCTCTACGGGAACAGGTTGCAGAGAAGAACATCAGAGTTGAATATGTGGGAAAAAAAGAACAAGTGGCATACATCTTTACAAAATAACTTCCATGGGAAGCCTTTGAGTATCTTTGCCCGAGACTCGGAGTAATTTGTACTCCAAAATTAATGATTTTGAATGCTTATCTTATATGTCTTAGATTTACACGAGGAAACACCATAAAGAGGACAATTCAGGTTGGGAGATTAGTTTCAAGAATATTTTATTCAGGGGGAGTATCCCCAAGGAAAGTTCAGTTAGGGGGAGCAGCCCCGGATGGAAAGATACATTTTCCATTGATGACAAAGGGAGAGAGATTTATCAGATGCAGGATAGAAATGCTTGGAGAGAGAGCACAGAGACATGGTTCCAGGGGGAGCAATGGTCATAAGGGGAGCATGAGTGATATGACTTCAGTATTGCATCAGAGTGTTGCCATCAATTCCAAAGGGGGATTTTTTTATTAATTGGGTTGGTTGTCATTGATATCAACCCTTAAATAAAGTCTAGTAGAGAATTTCAGTAGCACAAAGGTTTGGGCAATGGACCCAAGTTTGTTTTATGGAAAATAGTATGAGTTTTGATATATTTATAGGTAATACTATTCTAGATGGATAGTACATGTCATGCAATTTTCATTGGTATGTAGAACTTCACATAACTCCTCACGGTTAGAGAGTTATGGCCATGTGAAGTTGGAGAACCCTCATGAGTCATCTAGAAGCCTCAAAAGGTCAAAGTAGTCAAAGTGTTTGCAAAGAATAAATTATTTAAATAATAAAGTGAAGTGATGAGTGTACTATAAGTCAAATTGGATACAAAATAAATTATTTAAATAATAAAGTTAATGGAGAAATTACTAAGTGGACAAGTGGTTAGAAGTGGGTTAGCCCTAAAATACGGAAAGTGGGTTAAGATGGTTAGAAGGTAATTTAAATAATAAAGTGAAGTGATAAGTGTACCATAAATCAAAGTGGATACAAAAGAAATTATTTAAATAATAAATTTATTGGAGAAATTACTAAGTGGACAAGTGGTTAGAAGTGGGTTAGCTCTAAATTAAGGAAAGTGGGTTAAGATGGTTAGAAGGTAACCCCTTGAGGAAGCTACATGAAAGTATAAATAAGAGGCAAGACTCTCTCATTTTAATCATACTTGAGCATATTGAATATCTACAAGTAACTGAGGTAACCAAAGAATATTTAAGCCAAATTTCAGAGGGAAATTGATGTAAAGAAGGCCGAAATTCAAGGGAGGATAATTTTTTTTTATGATGCTTTCTAAGGTATGTTATTTACAGGCCATCTCACCATTTTCGCAATAACTTTATTTATGGAATGATTCAGACCGTGAAATTGGGAGGCCATTGAGGACACATATCCAAGTAGTTGCGATATAAATTTCATCTTGTGGGTTGTTGTATTTCTGGAGTTACACACCGTGGAAAAAAAGGGTTTTTGGTTAGTCCTGAAACTAGTCTAAAACAGGCGTTCAAGGTAAAAATGTCATAACTTCTTCATAACAGATCCAAATTCAGTAAGACAAAATGTATTGGTTAGAGTACAATATTTAGTATTATGTGTACAATTTTCAGATCCATACTATTCTATGTGGGGCACACTCTACAAGTTCGCTCTCTAGAATAAGCCAGAATTCAACAAGGTATGCCAATTTTGCTATAACTCATTTTCTGAGACGTTCCAAGTAGTGAAATATGGAGGAATTGCATAAATGACACTAAAGAAAATTGTGTACCATTTTCAGATCTTTATTCATTACATGTACATAATTATGATTATTGCAAGTTAGGGTTTTTGACTAATCCAAAATTAGTCAAGTGAGACTAAAGTAAAGTTTGATGAAAATGCTAGTCTCTTGTTGTTAAAGTTAAGGAAGGTTTGTAGGTATGTGATCATATACACCAGGTCTATTACAGAGTTACAAATCATATTTGGATGATGAAATTGATGAAGGCTTTTGGTTGAGGTAAATGTTGGGTACATGGTTGAGACAAGTAGTTGATGAGTTGGCACATACATGTGGTGAATAGTTGATGATGTTGGTACATATTGATGAGTCATAGTTTATGTGTATTTGATGCATGATTGGTACATATGTGATGCATGGTTGATTCACTCATTGATGGTACAGGTTGAGGTACAGATTGGTGCATGGCTGATGCACTTGTTTATGGTACAGTTTGATTACAGGTTGTTTGGACATGTTATTTGTACAGGTTTGGTGCATAGTTGATGCATTTTTTTATGGTACAGGTTGATGTATGGTACATGTTGGCACACGTTATTGGTACAGGTTTACATTAGTATATCTCATAGTGATAGTGTGACAATGGTTCCATCATTCTACTTCTACATCAGGGTGGTTGGATGGGGCAAGGATAGGTGGTTGTAGCCTTCTTCTGGTTGTATCTAAAGAGTGGGGGAGTTGGATATTCCCTTAGGTTGTAGCCTGAGAAACTAGGGGTTTGGAGCCTTCTTCTAGTTATATTTGGAAAAAAAGAAAGTTGGTGCTTCCATTGAATGTAATTCTTAAAGACATATAAGAAAAAACATTATGTGGTTTTCTCCCGCTTTGGATTTCCATGTAAAAACACTAGTGTATTGTGTATGTGTATGATTGTTCATGTGTTCATTGTTTATTTACTCTACAATTATTAGATGATAATGCTACATTGATATAACACTTGCTTTATATGGTTAAAAGGGATTAAATTGCTCTATTACTGATTCACCCCCCCTCTCAATAATCCAACATGGCGGTCTTACAAGTTTGCAGATTTGAGGTGCATTTTTGAACAGTTTTGTATGCAAATTTAAGAAGTGCTTTTGGGATTCCATTTGAAATTTGATTTGATCCTATCTCATCATTTTAAATATTCCAAGGGGATTGGTGTCTCCTTCATGTAGGTGCTGGAAAACTCAGGGAGTGGTTGCTTCCTTCAAGTTGGTGCTTTTAAAATATTGAAACTATTTCAGAAAAGTTTTCGTGGTTTTCTCCTAGTTGGGTTTCCACATAAAACATTGTGTGCAATGTGTATAAGCTTATGTGATGATGAATGACATGATTAATGGTTAATGTTTATATAATGCTTGAAGGTTAAAATTGTTGAAATAACTCTATATTGATTAACGCCCGCCACCTCCACATCCCTCCCTCCCTCTAAGTATTTTTGAATATTCTAACAAGTGTACCTTGGATCCATCTTCATCATTGGTGGGCTACATCAAACCAAGTAGGAAGAATGTTCATTGCTTTCTGACTTGACTATTTCTCACATACTCAACTCTAACTCATTATCACGTTATTCATATTCATACCAAATGGTTTAGTGTTCAAATTGATTGTACCAAATTCATGGATATGTGTGAGTTGTATTAACCCTCAAGACAGATTTTCCCTTCAAATAGTTCCTCACATGTTCCCGCCACAACATTTATTGACAAAAACATAACTCCATTTACCAAACTTTAGATGAAATAATCCTTAGGAAATATAAATCTCATTCATTGGAAAACATGAAAATATATGGAAACATTTTGTATCATATTCATTTCCCAATGTTACATCTTTAATTGGCATAGCTTTATTTGATTGTTATAGCATAATACTTTTAATTGATAGAATCTCTTAATGTAATGATAAGGCGGAAAGGTTAGTATTTATACCGTTAAATATAATATAATAGTATAATCACTTTTAATTGATAAATGGAAAGATAGGAACGTCAATATTTCTATTAAAACGACACTTAAATTTTAAAGAAAAAGATTTATTAACACTATAAATTTTCAAGTTAAAAGTTATAAATTTATTATAAAATAATTTCATGTAAATACTCAATAATCCCATACAATATTAACTTGTGATAATTTAATTTACATGTTAACTATGTTAATAATATTTATATAAATTTATAATAGGGAATCAATTAATAATATATATATATATATATATATATATATATATAATGAATAGACTAAGGGGAAGGTAAGTGTGGGATCATATATAATTTTAAAGGTAAAAACTAAGCATTTGACACGTGGTTAATAAGCTTAAAATCAAACAACAACGTAGATTTTTTAACGATAGAAAACTTTTGCATCGAGAACTATTAAGGAAATCTTAGTGGTAAGGGACTCCTCATTCATCATAAATGCATTGAAGTATATTGAGAAAAATGTCCTCCCTTCTATTTCCAACTTCTAGAACAACTGTCCAATGGTTCAAACTTTTATGGGAGAAATTTGTGTAGGTCTTCTAGTTCCTGACCTTCATCTAGGCATTCAATAAATCCAGTGAAACTAATACAAATTCAATGGAAAACTAAGGGACCACATTGGAAGAAGGGTAATTTCTCACCCAAGAAAAGGAGGAGGCTCACATGTCCCCATAATTTCTTCCATAACCAAGGTCTCACAAGGTATCTTCTCCCAACCTCATCCATGCAACATTGAAGTTTGGAAGGGGTGCCTCCCTACCCTCCCATGTCAAATCATTGGCATTGCATCTAGAGGGAGCCTTAACATCCCCCACTCCATCATCTTTTTTAAATTCAATTCTACATGTAAGTTGTATGAGGAGGCATGTAAGTCATATGGGGAGGCATATTTTATGGTATATGTTTCTTTTAATTTTATCATTCTACCCATGATTTATAGTTTTCTTGTTTTGCACAATCCTTCAAGATAGGGACAAGTTCATTCCTTCAAGTGTTGCTACGAATTGATTTAGATTTTAAGGTTAGATAGTTTCAATTAAAGAGGATGGGAATCTTTTTTATTTGGTGGTCTTTTGGGGAGGCATATTTTATGGTATATGTTTCTTTTAATTTTATCGTTCTACCCATGATTTATAATTTTTTTTGTTTTGCACAATCCTTCAAGACAGGGACAACTTCATTCCTTTGCTATGAATCGATTTAGATTTTAGGGTTGGATAGTTGCAACTAGAGAGGATGGATGTAAGAATCTATGGGATTCTTCTTTATTTGGTGGTATTTCTGGCTCATCCTATATAGAAATTTTTTAGTGAAGCCTCTAACATCTATGTCCCATTGATATCACCATTGTTGCATAGCAGCAAAGCTCAAAGAAATTTGCAAGGGACTTAATCTATCTAAGAAGGTTTATGATGTTTACTCTGTTTTCTCTTATTTCACTAGCTTGATGGCCCACAGTGGAAAAAAAGATTAGATGTGATGGTTTCAGAAAGGATTTGAGAGAAAGTTATTGGTCTCTAGGAAATTCAAATGTATCTTTTCTATTTGTATAATTCGGAGAAAAAATCCAAATCTTCTTTCAACGGACTTCAAGAGAAAAATATAAGAATTGGAACCTTCTCTTGTTGACGTGGATGGTGTCATTGCTTGATTGTCTAGTTTTGTGAACTTTCCACATAAATGTTCGTTATGAAATCTTCTCCTTTATTTCCACCTACTAAAGAATACCCAAAAATACTCCAACTTATATGCGCAAACATAATAAGGGGAAAATGCACATCATAAATCATGAATATGTCTTTGTATTTTTCATTTATATTTTTATTGATACATATATCAATACTAGACCGGTATATTAGGTAAAATTCTTTGAAAATATTAAATATGAAAAATTGTTCTTTTAATATTCTTTTATATTTTAAGAACTCCTAAAAATGTTAAAAGACACTATATTTTAATGTTAGAACATGTTCTGTAACCTCATCCTATGATATTATAAATTTCTAATGAATACAATACCTCTTGTGTTCTAAAACATAGTTAATAGAAAAATACCACAACACAAAGAGATAAATTATAGAAGTCTAACTTGTATGATGGTTTTTCCATCAAGTTATGCCAAATTAACATAGTGAAAGGTTTTTTATCTTTTTTAAAACAATTGGAAATCCGCACAAAGGGCACGACTAATACATTTTTCAAATAGTGTTTTATTAATGGTGTAAAGGAGGGGATTGAATCATAAGCCTTGATGCTCACCCAACTATTTAGTTGGAGGCTTCTCAACAAGCTCAAGAAGCACAGGTGGTGGCTAATGGTCAAACTAAAAAAAAAAATCACTTCCACCAACCCCATCTAGAACCTACCACATTATCCCTTGAGAGTCCACAAGTTGATTGAGGAAGAAGTCACATGATGCTAAAACCTCAAACTTTTCTACAATTGTGATGAGAGATATTTCAAAGGGAATAAACATAAAGAACATAAGTTATTTCAAAAACTGATGTGGCCAGCCCAAAGCAATTGGAAGATATTTATGGAGAAGACACCAATGCACTAGATTTTGTAGAAACCACACCTCCTCCTTGGGAAGAAATTGCCCTAGACCCTCCTTCTAAGGAATCTCAAATTTCCCTCTTTTAAAACCTAGGTATGCACCTTTCCTCGCTTTCCCTCCATTAACCTATCCATATGTCATCATGATTCTTGTTCTGTTTATTTTCATTGGTATAATGAGTCAGTATGATTTTTTCTCAACCTTCTTTTTACTTTGCATCATTTTCTTGCTTTCTTCGAAGGTTAATGCATATTTTGGTTTGAGTTAATAACACATATCATCATGAATTTATCACTAGTGGGATGATAGCAGGTTGATTGATCCTTTTGATGCAAAAAAGAACAGATTGCAAGAATAGGTATGTTCTTGCAAACAACAGAAAAACGCGTTGTTTTATTATTTTTAGCGTTCAAAAAAATTTTAATTTAAAAAAAAATTGTTGCATTGGCGCATGGATGCATGTGCATACTCATGATCACTTAATTTCATGAAAGGTTGCCTCCAGAGCTCATCATTACAGATTTCATGTTAAAATAGTGCGAGTTTGTGCCTCCAATTCTCATCATCACGAGATTACGGGTAATTATAATTGCAGGTGTTAAATTATATCAGATTAACATCCACATTCAGCTTGACACTTGCAGTAGAGGTGGTCAAAACTAATTTTTTTCTCCCGATATCATTGGCAGCTGAAGAGAACAGAGCCATAGGGGCTCAAGTTGTTTGAAGTTGTTCCAGAAATCAGAGATATGTTTGTCAGGGAAGAATGGTATGATTTTATATGCGCCTTCGAAGGACACCACACTAGCATGGCCCTTCTATTTGCACAAACTTTTGACAAGTTCTAGACTAATCTCGGGGACACCTGTATCCATATCACAGAGCATTTCATCAAGGCAGACTATTCTCTCCCAATCTGCGGGGAAAGATGGTTCAAGAAAGGAAAACTACCACCAGACCTGTGCAACAAATTCCTGGTGTCAAAACACCAAAACCATGACTATAGATAGGGTATTCCCATCATGTGAATAAATGATGAATGGCAGGGTATCCTCACAGTAGTCCAAAGGTACATCATAGGTGAGGGTCGATTCTCATTTGTGCACTATTATCACCTTCTCTTTATCATGCACTTGAGCGGGGATAAGGAATTAAACATGCCTTTTTACTTGCTCAAAAGTTTAACAAAAAAGGCCAAAAGGGTTCAGATCCACCCTGAGTCTTCCCACATGAGTTTATATCACCAGGGTTTGATAAAAAATCTTGTCCTATTTTCTTTGGGAGAAATTGAGATGCCCTGGGACTATTTGTTACAACATGTGGGGTTACGGGAATAGGAACAACAAGTTGATCCATCGTCTGAAGAGGCAAAGGATGAAGATAAACCAAAAGGGAGGGTTTCCCCTAAACCTGGTTTCTCATCAAATTCTACCTAGCAAACAACAAGTAAGAAAAATTCCTCCAGAAAGAAGGGTATTTGATCCATAAGAACCAAATCAACCACCCCGGTGAAGGAGGAAACCCCTTGAATGAAATTGACATCATATATAGTAAAACGATGAGGGAATGAGGGAAGAAAAGTTTGTATAAATTAGCAAGAGGCATAGGATACTCCATAGGGCCCATTATCACCCAGCCACTATGAAGATGAGCTTGTGACTCCCACCATGTAGCATGGTAAAATTCCCAAGACAAAAATGAGGGGACCAATGAAAACTAAAAAACACAGTCCCGAGATTGTTAATGCATAGTTTCTACCTATGGAAACCTTGATTAAGGAGTCCCATGAATGCAATCATATCATAAAGAGGAAGGGGAACCAAGGCCCTGTAATGCCCAGTAAGCCTAATAGAAAAAATAGGATTACGAATCAATTAAGACTAAATTGTAAGGTAGTTTTTAACCCATCTTTGAAAGACCCCCAACCAATTATTATTGAAGATGAGGACATCTCTAGATTTGATGACATGGAAAAGATGGAAATCCACACATTGAATAAAACGATTGGGGATAAAGAGAACTTGAAATGAAGTAAGGGTGAAACTTCAGGGATACAATTTTCAATTGTTAAGACAAAGTACACTTCAGACTCAGGTTTACAACAAAATGTAGGGGACTTTGGCCTAGATCCTGAGAAATACTCTAATGGCATTTCCCCAAATACAGGGTTACTTCCTAAGCAACTTTCAGATGATACCAAAAAAGATATTAAAGAAAATATATCAGGAATGCATGGGTCTATGAAAGAAACACATGGAAAAGTTTCTAGGGAAACACACAGATATGAGATGAGGTCCAGAAAAACTAGGTTTTCAACTGACCTCAACAAATATGCCATAGATGAGGAATAAGGGATAAAAGATAGAAATAAAGAGCATATTTTAATTAAGCCAAAGGTTGAAGTTGATGAAGGTGTAGATGACAGTCATCAGGTGAAAATGATGAAGCAAAAAATTCATACTTTACAAAAACAAAACCAAGATCTGGAAAAGCAACATTCTAAGTTACAAAAGAAGTAGCATAAGTTACAAAGGAAGCATCAGAAAACATGATTTTTCTTGAAGGATATAATTTGAAGAAGATTGTTGTTGTCAAAGAAGAAAGGGTCTCAGACTAATACCATCTAATCAATTTGTGTTACATTTTAGTCTCCAGCTAGAGTGCACATGGGTATTCATGCACATTTCTTGCAAGTTACAACTGTCAAATTTTTTGTTAAAGAGTTTCTTTACTCCAATATAGACAGTACTTATGGTTTCAATTTTTAGAACTCTAGTTGTTTTAAGTTTAATACATTACTACCAAGTGTAATAAGTGGTCATTTTTGTTTGATATGAACCACATTTTTTGTTAAGGTTAAGTTTAAAGTAAGTCATGAATAATATTCCTAATTAAATACACTCAATACAAAGAGTTGTTCTCAAGTTTTAATGAAAGAGTGTAAGTCAAATCATTCAGAAAGTCTAGTTGTTATGCAAAGTTGAGCTTTTGTTTCAAGATGGTCGAAACCCTTTGAAACATGGATAAATAGACATATTTTGTGATGAAGGAGGGTCCAGTTTTCAGTGAAAGATTCAAGCATCAGAATTTGGCTGGACCTGAAACTTATGATTATAAAGCTCCCTACCTGGTGAATATAAATCTTGATGGCATTTTGTGTTTTCTTTCTCAAGTCTTTATGTGTACTAAATCTTATCTTGGATGCAAATTTGGAATGTATGCAATGTGCATTTCCTTTTCCTTTCAACTATTGTTCTAATCAATATTTTTACTGTCATGCAACATGTTAATCAAGTATTTATTTAGTAAAGAGATTAATTGTGTTGCAACATGCTGGATTATTTGTATCTAAGTATATGTTTTAGGCTTTGAAATATTATTTTAAGTCTGAAATTTCACACAACAAGTAACTCACTGTATTTCTTGTTTTGTTTCCTTTGTTTATTTCCCCATATCCTTACATGTTCATCAAAATTCATGCCACTAGATAAGGGGAACCTGCAGTGATATTGTTTGGCCAGTGCAACCAGGTTTCTCTCCTTGAAAACTTACCCATCAATTAACCAAAAAAACCTAATTTATCAAAAACAAACCATTAAAAAAACTTGAGGTGGCCTAGCTCTGTCCTTTTGGCAATCAGGTGTAGACCTTAGGACAAACTCCCTCCATGCTTTATCTGAATTTCAACTCCCTAGATGTTAAAGTTGATTTTGTATATCAAGCTCCATGATAAAGTGATTTCTTTGATTGACAACAACAACACCCATAATTTTGTTAACAGACAAGTTGAAGAAGAAACCCATTGTTATGTCCATGTAATGCATAATATTAAAATTATGATATGTTAAGAACCAATACTTACATACATAAACAAAAAAAATATTCAGAGACAATATAGAATAAACCACACTTTATTATAAGAAAACCCTTGAGGTAGGGAAACACCATACAATGGATCCTATTATGGAAGGGATCCTTTCTTGTTCACTTTCCTCTTCAGGGGGGAGAACTCCTAATGAGCTTCAGATCCAAACAGAATACTTCTCAACTTGTCTCATTACATTGTTGGAACCCCTTTATATAGTGCTACCCACCACCTAAGAACATTATATAGGAGGAACCTTCTAGTAAGTCCTCTTACATTTATTATGTATATACTAATATATCTAACTACCATAGTGGGCCTTATTTAATAATATAGTGGACCTAGTACATCTTACATTGAATGGCCTCCACTTTTATTACCATGGGCCCTTTCATCCCCCCACTACCTTTCTAGCTACCTAACATTCCATCCCCCTTATGAAAGCATTGTCCTCAATGCTTGTTATGAGGGTGTACAACCATATACCATGGTCTCATGGATAAGTGTGGGCCATAATGAATAAGTAGGCTGGAGAAACATGGTCCCATGTAGGAATGTGAGCCACCATGTTGAAGTAGTCCAAGAACCATTGTGAACTTGGGCCCCATGCCCAAGTGCTCATGTGAAATCCCCATGAAATATATCGGCACACCACATCCTGCTAAAAATTATGCTCCAAAGATCGACACTGATCATGTGGATCCAAATATGCAGGTCCTTCCACATAGTTGGAAAGGTTCAAAGTTGAATCTGGGAGGAACAATACCATTATATAATATGCAGGCTAGACACTCGTAATCATAACTGGCTCTTGATTTGTCACATTGATGTTCTCTACAAAAAGTGGATTAGAGTCCTCAAATAAAATATGAAAGTGGTTTTCATCCAATAAATGACAACTATCCATATACCAATCATCACAATCGTCCTCATAATCATACCAAGCATATCTTTCTTGATTATATTCTGTCGAGATTTAAATGTCTATTATATCCCTGCTATATATCTCTTGTATTTCATTCCTTGCAATAGAATAGTACCAAGAATAAAAATCACACTCAAAAGCATGCCAAGCAAGTTATTCTCGAACATATTCTATCAGAATGGTGGGATAAATCTAAAGGTGTTCCCTTATTATATCACCGAGAGCTTTTAGGGACATTGGAAATTTTGTAGAGGTTAGAGTGCATCGCATATCCATCGAAAAATACTGATATTATATGCCAAAATAAATCTCTCAAATTCTTCTATCCAATGGCACTAATCTGGTAGCAATCTGAGCACCCTATCAAAAGTTATGAGATCTGTAGTCTCATTATCATCACAAAAACCCCCCAAAAATGACTGATTTTAAATCAACGATATTGTTGAGCTCCACTTTTTCCATGTTTTCCACTATATAAAAACATCCATTATTTCACCTTTTCCTGCATTTTGTTGTTAATACACACCATAAACCCTAATTAAACGCCATCATTCATCATTTTATCTAGTGTGGTTAATACATCATATTTTCTATCTTTTTAGTGGTTAAAATATGATTATATCATGATTTACTTATGACGGTTTGTGAAGTGTGATTCTTGTACTAGCATGATCAACATTCTTGTACCATTACTGCAGTTCAGCATTCTCGCTCAACACTCTCATTCTGGTACCAGTCAGTGTTTAGCATATTCATGTGCTTTGTGGCAAAAATCAGAAACATGGGTTTTCTCCGCAGTGATGTCAGCATGCATACATGTGTGCTAGAATCCACCCAGATCGCACGTGTGGACCTCAATCTTAGGGGGAATAATTCATCCAAATTAATAAAGTTCTAGACAGTCAACTTCACCCTCAATTTTCATGCAGATGAAGACAAATTTGAAGAATCTGGAACATGGGTTTTGTTTCTAGCATGGAAAATTGGGTCTTCGCGAACCATTTTCTAAACAAATGAATGGTTGAGGAGTTATTGTTGGTTATTCGATTGACCTCTGCACAAATTTCGGTATGCGCCCAGGTTTGGAAGAAATAGAATATGGCGTCTAGATCTTTCTATTAAGCATGGAACCCTAATTAAATAAGAAGTCAAAGTATTCCAACATGATCAAGGGTCCAATATTTATGGTATTATGGTTTTAATATTTTCTAAAAACCATATGATGGTTTGATATATTCATTTATGTAATTGTTGTTTCACAAGAATGGAGGAGTCATTTTCATCTTCTAGATCAAGGATTTTGCATATAAATATGCCAATTGTGTAAATCGGGGGTACGCCTATTTTTGTTTTGGATTTGGTAGCACAAAATGAGATTCATTAAGATAGAAAGCATGTGTGCTTCTCTTTTGTAAGCAAAGTTGATCCCCCACTAATGAAGGTTGCTTGTTCTTAAATATTTGTGCATTCCTTCAGCTTTATCTAATCGTTTTCGGCAACGTTAGTCAAGTTAGATTGCAAGTGTGGTTAATTCCCATCCAATTTATATTTTGTGCAATGTTTCATTCTTTGTTTCACAAGTGTTGTTTGATTTTAGTTTTGTGTAGTCAGTTTGCTAATTTAACTGTGAATTTCAGAGAACAAACCATAAGATAGAGCACATGCAGCTTCTATTCTCTTATTCTCCTTGCAAATTTACCTTTATCTCTTAACACTTTGGATCTGTTGATACCCAAATTTGCCCCACCCATATTCTATTCGAACCGCTCCAATATCCAATGCCCTTCCTCTGCAAACATTTCAACGCTGCAACAAAAATTCACGAGAACAGTTAAAAACAAAGCAGAACATTACGTTGCTCCATTTTTCATTTCTACGAAGTTATGACCATGATTCACTCAATTTCACTCAACAGATTTCAGAGATTTCTCTTCGTTTGGTGTTGTACATTATATTGTTTCATGGTGTATAATGATGGTTGTGCACGTGACTATTTTATGTGTAATGTTATATTGTTAACTAAACATATTGTTATATTGTTAATTGTTTATAATGTTTTATTGTTAATTGTTGTATTGTACATATAGTTGTATCATTTGTGTTATTAGTGTTATCTTTGTTGAGTTCTTGTTATATATTGTTTTTATTTGTCATTAGTATTATATATATTGTTTTACCATGTGATTGTAAATAGTTTTGTTATGTCACCATGTGCATTATTACATTATTATTTATGTATTACTTATTGTATATTAGCTTTGAATTATTTGTTATCTTATTCCCTTGTTATATTGTTAAAGTGTCTTAGTGTTTTGTCTTCATTGTTTTAATTGTTTTTATCATTAGTTACCACTTTGTTATGTGAAAACTATGTAATCTTTGTATTTACTAATCATCGTTATGCTATCTTGAGAATATATTGTTATAATTTTTTATTGTTATGCTTTTATATAAGTACATATGCAACGCTAAATGATTGAAGAAATTCTTGGATATAAAACAAAAGTAATCCCATACCTCCACTTTCACTTCGCTTTCATTGTCAGGCATATCTTTTCTTGAGGACCAATCTTTGAAGCATGTTTCTTTGAATTCTTTACATTACATCATTTTGTCAATATAGGGTTAATTAGGAGTTTGGTGGATTTTCTCTTAAAACT
This sequence comes from Picea engelmannii, assembly GCA_009831015.1. Taxonomy (NCBI): domain Eukaryota; kingdom Viridiplantae; phylum Streptophyta; class Pinopsida; order Pinales; family Pinaceae; genus Picea; species Picea engelmannii. The sequence continues at coordinate 235,343 of ML794397.1, forward strand.
GGTAAACTCCACTTTAGATCAGTAGCACACATACATGAGGGTTTTATTAACCTCGTCCAACGGACTGATTTTAATGCTAGTTTGGGTAAATTCCACATTTACTTTCATATTTCCTTACCTGTATTTTAATCTAGCTTGTTTCAATTTGGTTTTCCTGTAGTTTCTTTTATTTCCCGCACTTGATCTCATTTCTTGTACTTTGGATTCCTACACTTTGATTTTAATCCCAGCTTTGCTTTCATTCATTCCATTTTGAAGTGTGTTTGTCCGCTTTAGAATAGGCTAGACTAGGCTCCAATCCTGCATTTCCCGTGCTTTCACATCGAAGCTTACGATTCCCGGTTGATAATTCAATGTTGGTAAATTAGTGCATATATTTTAGCCCAACAGATATCTTCACTTCCGAAACTTCGATTCAAACGATTTTTTTTTTCAATTTGGGTGAAATTGTGAGAGGAAATCAGATATGTAATTTTTTGGGCAAGTTCAGTGCCAAGTGCTACATAAATCAGAAAAATTGTGTGGTCGTCCACAAAAAAATTATGAAAATTAGCATATTTTAAAATGATGATATCTTCACATCCCGGAATCCAATTCGGATGTTTTTTTTTATAAATTGGTTTATTTTCTTATATGAACTGATATATACAACACATTTCTTCAAATTACACACATAAAACTACATTATGACTCAGGAATGTTTTGGCCCTATTTTTCTTCTTTGAAAACTCTACAAAATAAAAAAAACAATTGCCCACAATTCCTACCAAGGAAAGTGCTCTGATACCACTTGTTAAGAACCTAAACAAATATGAATATATAAGATAGAATAATAAATCAAATAATTCACCAAAACACTGAACACAAGAAATAGAGAAACCCTTGAGGTATGGTAACACCATATATTATTCCTTATGAAAGGAATGCACTCCCTAAGCAACACTTGTTTGTTACAATAAACAATATTCTTCACCATGATCCAATACATTGCTTACACTTCTTTATATTGCATTCTATATATTATAAGAACATTCTAGAGAAGGAATCTTCTAGAAATCCTATTTATTATATCTAACTACCATAGTGGGCCTTATTTAATAATATAGTGGACCTAGTCCACCTTAGATTGAATGAACTCCACTAATAATACATAACCACATTTCCATTGGTTACCTCCCTAGGTACCCCATATTACCTCTCTAGGTATACTACATTCTATCCCCCTTCACATGTTTTGTTCTCGAAACACGTGAAGAAACCATACAATCTGATCGGATAAGCAATGTATCCAAGTGGTACCAAGTAAAACCATACATCCATTCTAATGGAAGTTGAACATGATGTTAAAATGTTTTCTTGCCACGTTGATCTTGATCTGCATCATGTCGGGGTTTTCATGGGATTTTTTCTCTAGCCTAATGTCTTCATGCAATGTTATTAGTCCTCCATGCACCTCTTGATTGGTTTCCTTTCTAGTTCCCTATTGGTGCATAAGTGTGTTGATTCTCATACCCTTGTCTTAATGAATATTATTTTTCTATATGATGTGGATGGTGATATACAACAACTGTAGGAATCTGTTCTTTTTTCATCAAATCTGCAACACATTGTGCCTTTGAGTAAATTACCTCCTTATATTATTTATCGTGTCCTTCTCGTGGCTTTGCTTCATCTCTTTCTTTATACTTTTCCTATGATTCAACTTCGGATTCGGAAATAACTTATTGATTGGCCTTCGTGGGCCCATCTTTCTTACTAAGAGACACATCCTGCAATGTGATTTTATTTTCCTTGTACCACAACTTCAAAAACTTATTTTTCACATTAAAATTAATGGTACCCACTTATTAGATTCAAGGATATCCAAAAACAATATCCACATCATCCATATCCATAGCATAAAAATCTAAATGCAACACATATTTATCTCTGGTAATCTTCAAATATTTAAATACTGGAATATGTTTACCCTCCCTAGGTACCCCAGATTACCTCCCTGGGTATACTACATGATAAATATTGGAAGTATGATGAAATGTGGTGGCAAGTGTGAGAATGTGAAACATCAAAGAGGGGACTATCAACTCAAATCTCACATGTTCACTATTGAAATGGGTAGTTGTGATGTAGTTCTTGGTGCAAAATGGTTATTTATTCTAGTTCATGTTACCATGGATTTCAAGGAATTAAACATGGGATTCACTAAGGACGATCATAAACATATATTCAAGGGACTCTCATACATATCCCCAAAAATTATCAACTCTCACCGTATGGAGAAACTATTGAAGAAATGTCACTCCAGAATTATTGCCCAATTCAATACAATCCAAGTTTATTTTCAACCCCATAGGAAATTCACCCTAAGTTCTATTTGTTCTTGAAAAAACATCAAGAGGTATTGGAAACACCCAGTGAATTTCCCTCTTCATGTGTTTATCATGATCATGCTACTCCCTTTATTCTAGGGACCACACAATGTGCATCCTTATAGGCACCCTTTTGTGTAGAACAATGAAGTTGAAAAGATTATTTAGGAACTATTGGAGGTAAGACTCATCCATCCCAATACTAGCCCTTGATCATCACTTTTGTTCATGGTATTGAAGAAAGAAGGAAATTATCATAATCATATTGATTTATGTGTTCTTAATAAGTTGACCATCAAAGGAAACTTTCCCATCACAATTATTGATGACCTCTTGGATGAGCTTCATGGTGCCAAGTTCTTCACTAAACTAAACCTTTGCTCGGGATATTGCCAAAAATTAATTAAGAAAGTGGGCATTCCAAAGACATCCATCCACACACATGAAGGCCATTATGATTTTTTAGTGATGCCTCTCGACTTGTCTATGCTCCAACCACATTTCAAAGCCTCATGTACAAGTTTTTTTGTCCCTTCCTATGCAATTTGGTGCTTTTATTATTTAATGATATCTTGATTTATAGGAGTTCGGAAGCACACGTGGAGCATTTTGATAAAACCTTACAAATACTATGGGACAAACAATTGTTCCTTAAATAATCAAAATGTGATTTTTTCGCTTCAAATCTTGAATAGTTGGGTCAAATAATCAAGATGAGATGCAAGTGGATCCCAAGAAAATTGGGGCTATGAAGGATTGGCCATGCCCAAAGACCCTAATAATCTTATGTGGTTTCTTGGGACTTATGAACTACTACATGAATTTTTTGAATACTTATGGGAATATTATAGACACCTTCACCCCCTGCTAAAAAAGAATTCCTTTGTTTAGAATGAGGTTTCTAAGAATGCCTTTTCATCTTTAAAGGGAACCATGTGTAGTATGCATGTCTTAGGTGTGTTGGATTTCCCTAAAAATTTTGTTGTGGAATGTGACACATTGAATAGATGTCTTGGAGTCATGTTGATCCAAGAAGGGCACCCCTTGGCATTCACGAATAAATATTTGTGTCACAAAAATTTGGGGAAGTCTGCCTATGATAAAGAGATCATGACCATCCTTCATGCAATTGATACGTGGCACCCATATCTCCTTAAGTGGCTCTTCCGGATCAAGAAAAATCATCATAGTTTGAATTATATTTTTGAAACATAGGTTATTGTCCCCAAAGAAGTACAAGTGGTTCACTAAGATGCTTGAGTATGATTATGAGATCATATATAATAAAGGTAAAAAGAAAGTGGTGGTTGAAGCTTTGTCTAGGAAATACGAGGAGGAAGGATCTCTCATTTATTTATCCTTATTCATACCCAATTGGCTTATCAAAACCTATTAAGAATGGTTACTCATCCAAAGGCTTTAGGAGGACCCAATCCTCCTAAATTTTATAGTTGACAGAAAACTACCTTATGTTGTAGATGGAAGAATTTTCTGGTGCAAAATTATTCTTTAAAACAATGGGTGTTAGAAGAGTTTCACTCATCCCCTACAACAAGTCACTCTATCTTTTGGAAAACCTATGATTGAGTTAAGCACACTTTCATTATGGAAGGGATGAACAAGGATATCCCATACTTTTTGTATTTGAATGTGATGCTTGTCAAAGGAAAAAGGGTGAGACATTGAAGACTCTCAAGGCATTACAACCACTATTGAAACCAGACATTCTTTGGACTAACATTTCCATGGATTTTATAGTAGGCCTCCCAAAATATGGGAAAACATTATTTCTCATGGTGGTTAATTGACTATCTTTCCAAATATGTTCACTTTTGTTCCCTAACCCACCCATTTATGCCCTCCATAATTGTCAAATTTTTCATGGATCAAATTTTTAAGTTACATGCCATGTGCACTTCCATTTTGTTGGATCATGATCACATGTTCACCAACAAATTATAGGAGGATTTATTTAAAATATAGGGCCACAATTGAAAATGAGCACAACTTATCATATCCAAACTAATTGTCAAATATACATAGTTAAGAATTTATTGGGAACCTATTCGAGATGCTTTGCTTCAAATAGGCCACGTTAATGGACATAGTGTCTATCCCTTGTGAAATGGTGGCACAATAACACTTATCATGATGCTACTAAAATGTCCTCATATGAATTTTTATATGGACAAGCCTCCCCTCAATGGCTTCATATTTACCAGGCACATCCAAGGTTCAAGAAGTGGATTGCATGCTTCACACCAGAGAATCCATTCTCTGTACACTTAAGAAAATTTAGTTATGGGTCAAAATTGATTGAATCATTAGGTTAACAAACATTTATATAAGATTTGATTTATATAAGGGAATTATTTATTTCATTGTCTTCAACCCTATAAGAATACCTCTCTCAAATACAAAGGCCACTAGAAGCTAGCACCAAATTTCTAAGTAACCTAGCAAATCATCCAACATATTAGAAAAGTTGTTGAAATATATTGGCTTTATCCAAGGTCATCTAGTCTTTCATGTGTCATGTTTGAATAAGGTCGTGGGGTCAAATTTCCAAGTTTAGGCTATCCTTCCAAAACTCGATGAAGAAGGATCTATTTGGATACAACTGGAAGTAGTACTAGCCACCAAAGAGTGTTAACTACATGTTGGTTACTACTCTCTCTATCTACTTCTTGGTTGAATTAGGTTCAAATATGAATAGGTTTCCAACAAAACCCTCTAAAACTATCGTCCCTCCAAGTAACCAGAAGTCAACACAACACACAGAATGTACTGTGCAGTCTCAGCAGAGATAGTTCTATGGGTGACTGCAATGCTCAGATGCTTGTAGTCTAGGAAAAATACAGGATCTGGTATTGCAGTTCATCCTCTAAGGCCGTGATCTTGTTGTTCTCTTTATTATTCTTAATATTCATTCATCTATTAATTTTAGGCATACAATCTAATTGATCTACCAAATAACAAATCTAACCGAATTATTCATTCATCCATTCATCATCTAACTATTGATAGAAGGTCAATATGAAATAAAAACCACACATAACACAGGTTTTACCGTGGTTCACCCCCTCCTGGGCTACGCCCACAAAGATCTGTCTTCTTGGGATCTTTAAGTTATATTTCTGCAAGATATGGTGTCGTGCGCACTACAATTCTGACTATACAATCACAAAACAGGTTCCACAATCTCTGTGAGGAAGACTAGATCGCATCGGGCTCCCCAACCTGTGATCTAACCCTCACAATCTAATTGTTTGACTCTCCTACAACTCAACATCTTACAAAAAATGGTATCATATCTTACACTAGTTTCCTTAACCGAACAAAACATAACTCGAGAACCTCGACCTAGAACTTCTAGGTCCTAATTTATATTAATTTTTCATCTTATCAGTCATTACCATCTCTTACAAAAACCATAACCCTAATGTGGTTAGGTTTTCCTTCATGCACGCCTTGCATGATTTCCTCATTTGCATGTGGCTTTCCCTCACACATATTGCTTTTCCTGTCAGCTTATTTTTTCCAAATTTAATCTTTAGTTTCCAAAAATTGGACTCTTCCTCAAAATCGTCTTGAGCCCAACACTACACCATCACACTATCGAAAAATTCATGCTCCATTGGAAGTATATGCAACCAAAATATGCCTCTTGGGAATCAACAATGACTTTATAGCATGTTAGGGTCCTATCCTAACCTCCTTGCTCTAAGGTAATTAGGACCTAGTTAATTAATGTATGAGGCCACCTTATTTGAATAAGGTTCATTATGTATTCATTGGGTAGTTACTTAATGTAAAAGGGTCATCGTTATTAAATAACTCCCACTAGGTTGTTATTTTTCATAAATGTAGGACCACAAGTACTTAGGGTTCCACTGTCAATAGCCTACTTATAGAGCTAGAAGGATATTTAATGTCGGTCAAGGATTGTTATTGTATTGGATCTTTTCACAAAGGAGGTTTCCCCCTTGAAGAGGACCTTGAACATTTCTCTCTCTTTTGGAATTATGAATATAAAGGTAATATTGTACAAGTTTAATCTTATTGTTTCATGTATTTGTGATGTAGTAGCATCGCCTTCAAAGTCAAAGAAGAAAGCTTGGAGGCAAGGATCTAACATCTCAGTATGGAAGAATTTCAAATCAAGATTTAACTCAGAAATAAACGAGTTGTTGAGATATTTTGGAAACAACATTTTTAATTATTTCTTCTTTGTAAAAGTCTTTTACGACTGTAAGGAATTGCAGATAGAGAATGTCAACTCTTATCTGGTAATAAATGATAGTTATTGTAATAGGACAAGGTAGGTAACCGCTAGAACCTGATAGGATAGGTTGCAGATAGGATGAAGAAGAGCTCGAGGATCCACTTCTTAGATAGATTTGTTGTTGTATTGTAAAAGTAAGTGATAGAGGATTATCAATGATAGCAGAGGAGTAGAGTAGAAGAATGGTGCAGTGAAGAACTGTAATACTATGTAATTTTATTTAATGAATGAATAGAATAGATAGAATTGTTCCAATTCCTTAGACAGTGTTCATTTGATGTGTGATTGAATGAATGATTCATTTTGTATTTGTTTTAGTTCATTTCATTTGTGTGTGATTGTTTATGGCTGATCACATGAGTTTGTGACGAACTGGATAAGTTCCAATCGTCTCGCTTCTGATAACCCGTATGCAAGGTGTGGATCTCATACGCAAGGAGTGCATCAATTGAGTCTTGAATTGACTTAGAGGAGTTCAGAAATAACAATGGGAACTTATACAAGGTGCAAGGAGTGCACGGAGTCATGGAGCAACTAAGTGTTGAAGAACCAGAACAGAGGAGTGCAAGGAGTGTGGGAATAATTTCTTTCGAATAAATCCTTCGATTTGAGTTTGTCAAAATCCTAGGAGTGCAAGGAGTGTGTTGGAGATAAAAAATTTCAGAGGAACCAAGCTCAAAATAGATAGAGAAGAGAAATATTCAGAAGGAGTGAAGTTTTGAAGACTTCACGAATTATCAATCAAGATCTGTTCAGGAGGGAGTGGGATCGTCCTAGATCGTTGGATCTGGGGAAGGTGTGTAAGATTTAAGTCTCTTGGTGCATACAGGAGAGTGGACTTGCCAAAGTCCTGAAGTGATTAGGGGCCATCCATAATCCAGAGGGACAGGTGGCACAAGATCTACAACTTTGAAAGTTCATTGACAAGGAGGAGGTGAAATCGTCGAAGAGCCACAGTAAATCTTGACCATAGATCATTAGGAGGTACATGTCAATAGATCATCGGCTCTGGGAAAAATCACTCCAGGAGGAACGAGTGTGTAGGAGTTTGAAACTCCTGAAGCTTGAATAGCCAAAGTGAATCTAGATTGTTAGATCTAGAAGGACACACGCATTGACAGATCGTAATCTTTGGGTGAAAGAACTCTAGGAGAACACGAAGGAAGAGAGTTTGAAATCGTTGAAGCCTGAATAACCGAAGTAGTTGGTGGTCGTCGATCTATAGGAGGCATCTTTCAATCGATAGTGAACTCTGGGTGAAACGCTCCGAGAGAAAGTGAGCATAGAGGAGTTGAAACTCTCGAAGGCCAAAGTCCCAAAGTGGATGAAGGTCGTTGATTCAAGGTGGACGTGTGGCGTGAGATCCAAAACTCTAGGTATGTAATACTCTGGAGAGAAGCAGAAGGTGAAAGCACCAAAGCCCCGAAGTGAATCTTGATTGTTGATCGATAAGGTTGTTGAAGGTCGTTGATCTGGACTCGTTTGAAAGAATTGAAGTATCAAAGTGGACCAGGGTCGTTGATTTGAGGAAGATGCATGGCAGAAGATCTTCCATTTCAAAGAGAGTCACTCCGGGAAGAGAAGGGGTGTGTTGGACAAGAACTCTAGAAGGCCGGAGAGTCAGATTTCATCTGAACCATCCTTTTGTTGAGGACAATTGTCAGTAGATCTTCCACTCTTGGAGATAACCATTTTGGCGAAAGAAACTGTTGAGAGTTGAGAACCCGAAAGACCGAAGAGTTGAAGCTAATTATAGTCATCGATCTACAGGAGGCATGCATCAATAGATCACGAACTCCAGATGAAATAATTTTGGGAAAAGGTGAAGGTTGAGAGTTGAAAACTCTGAAGCCCAGATTGTCAAAGAAAATCACAACCATTGATTCGCAAGGGACATGCGTCGATAGACTGTGAAGATCTGGGAGAGTGTGCTCCGAAGACAAGGAATAAAATGGGGTAAATCTTAGTCATCAGTAAAGAAGCACCGTCGAGATCACGAGATCAACAATCACATTGAATTGTGGGGACATAAAGTTCTCGAACTTTAAAAATTTGAGAGCGGGCTGCAATCGAAACCACAGTATTCCAAAAGGGACACGTGGCAATTAGTAGTGAATTGCAAGGAGAAAATAATTTTGGTTTAAAACCACTCTTGGTATCACCCGCAATCACGTGTCTACGTGAGGTCATAGCCTGAGGTTACATCCAAGAAGAGGCTAATGGAAAAGGAGCTAGTGCCTAAAACTTGACAGTTCAACAGGGCGAAGGAAGAGGTTGCAGGTATCATAGAACCTGCATCAAAAGTCGAAAGGGTCTGTGTTTAATTACAAAGTGAGGCCATCAAGGTTTCAGAGAGATGATTTGGCTCGGAGAATCGGAGATCCTTGAATAGGAGGTCGTGTAGGCCAAAGGAGAGTAGGGGGGTTGCATCAGGTGGTATCAGAGCTATTGAATTTGTTTGCAGACAGCAGAAAAAAGGATAAGGGAGATAAATAGATATCAACAGTGGTATCAAGAGTTGATTCTGAAGGTGAGACAGTGGAATCATGCCACTCAGAAGATTTAGAGCGAATCGAGAAATGGAAGAAGAAATGAGGTGACTCAGAATGAGACCGGACGTCATAGAAACAACGCAAATGAGAGCACCAGACATTGGAGATATTAGTGAAGCTGAAAGCGAAGAGATAGAGGTCGAAGAATATGTAGATGAGGATGCTGCAGAAGACCTCTTATTGAAATTTGTTTCAAGAATAGGAGCCAAAGGAAAGATATAGGTACTAATGTATGAAGGCAATTTAGAAGTTGAAGAATTGTTGGATTTGGTACGTGCTATGGAAAAATACTTCGATTATGAAGATATCAAAGAAGACAAGATGATGAATCATGTAGTGACAAGACTGAAGGGTCATGCAACACTATGGTCGGACAAACTGCTAGCTGAGCGCAGATGCAAGGGCAAGAAAAAAATTAAAAGATGGGATAGGATGGTATCCAAAATAAAAGAAAAATTTATCCCAAAGGACTATGAAATTAATTTGTTTAGAAGATTGCAGAACCTGAGATAGAAAATCTTATCAGTGAAGGAATACGTAGAGGATTTTTATAGACTAAACATCAGGGTTGGACAGAAAGAAAATGATGATGAAAAACCAACTAGGTATATCAATGGAGTGACAGATGAAATAAAAGAAGAAATCAACATGATGTGTGTCAGTAAAGTCGAGGATGCTTATCAAACAACCTTGAAAGATGAAGAGAAATTGGCCAGAAAGAAAATCCAAAGAAATAGAGGAGGAAATTCAAGCAAAGGTAAGGGAAATAGCGAGGAGAAGTTCCAGAAACAAAAACATGAAGCTGGAAAAAAGCATAGTCACCCTGAGAAAGGTGGAAGTTTTAACGAAGGACAATATAGAGGAAGAGGAAGAGCCAGAGGAGGTGAAATTTGATGTTATGCTTGTGGAAAGATAGGGAACATGTATTGGGAATGCCCAGAGAAGAAGAAAGACACTAGAGGAGGAGAGGCACACATTTCTGAAGCACAGAATCATGTGGAAGAAGAAGAAGCATAAGGAGGAAAGAACCTCATGATGAGGAAAGTTCTTATTAAACCAGAGAAGGAGGTAGAGGAACCAGTTCATCGAACAAGTTTGTTCAAAACTGCTTGCAAGACGAAAGACAGAGTTTGCAAGGTGATCATAGACAGTGGGAGCACTGGGAATCTAGTATCCACAAAGATGGTGGAGAAACTGGAGCTGGAGACAACTGCACATCCAAACCCATACAAGGTATCATGGTTTTAGAAAGGACATCAAGTAATGGTAAGTCAACAATTCCAAGTTGAATTTAAAATAGGAGGTTATATGGATGAAATATTATGTGATATAATTCCTATGGATGTTTATCATATTTTATTAGGGATACCATGGCAGTTTGACAGAAAGGTTATTCATGATGGGAGGAAAAACATGTATAGCCTAGAAAAGAATGGGAGGACACATATGTTGTTACCAATAGAAGACAAAGAGAAAAAGAGGGAAGCTAGTTCAAGTATACTTCTCATGAGTGGGAAGGAAATATTGAATGAAGTCAAGAAGGAGTAGCAGATGCAGTTTGCTATAGTGAGGAAGCCCAGAGTTATCCTTACAAATACTTATGTGGAAGATTTACCTAAGAAATCCAGGAAATGTTAGAAAACTTTGCTGACATAGTAGTGGATGAGTTACCTCACTCATTTCGACCCATTAGGAGTATAAGCCATCATATTGACCTTATTCCAGGAGCTAGTTTACCAAACAAATAAGCTTATAGGTTGACACCTAGAGAGAATGAGGAAGTCAAAAATCAAGTACAAGAGTTTTTGGATAAAGGTTTAGTCAAGGAAATCCTAAGCCCATGCGCAGTACCAATTGTCTTGAGTCCAAATAAGGATGGAGGATGGAGAATGTGTACAGATTCCAGAGCCATCAACAAGATCACCATTAGGTATATATTTCCTTTGCCTAGGATGGATGATTTGATGGATTGTTTGAGTGGAGCAAGGTATTTTTCCAAGATAGACTTGAAGAGTGGATATCATCAAATAAGGATGAGAGAGGGAGATGAATGGAAGATAGCATTCAAGACAAAAGAAGGTTTGTTTGAATGGTTGGTCATGCCATTTGGGTTAACAGATGCCCCAAGAACATTTATGAGATTGATGAATGAAGTATTGAAAGACTTCATAGGCAAATTTGTCATAGTGTATATTGATGACATACTAATCTTCGGTAAGATAGAGGGAGAACACTTATAACATTTGACATCAATGATGAGAAGATTGTAGCAAGAAAAATTACTAATAAATCTGAAGAAAAGATCTTTTATGAAGACATAACTCATATACTTTGGTTTTTTTATCTCTTCAAGTGAATTGAAGAGGGATCCAGAAAAGGTGAGAGCAATCAAATAATGTCCATCACCAAGAAGCATATTTGAGGTAAGAAGTTTTCATGGGTTAGCAAGTTTTTATAGAAAGTTTGTCATAAATTTTAGTGGTATATGTACACCCATGCTGGACACTATGAAGAAGAAACATGATTATTTTAATTGGACAGAGGAAGCTAAAAAAAGTTTCATAGTGTTGAAGGAGAAGATCACAGAACAACCAATTATGGTCTTACTGGATTTTGGAAAAACATTTCAAGTAAGGTGTGATGCAAGTGGAGTAGCTATTGGAGTAGTCTTGAGTCAGGATAATAGGCCAATTGTTTATTTCAATGAGAAGTTGAATGAAACCAAGAAGAAGTATTCCACATATGACAAAGAATTTTATGCAGTGATTCAAGCTTTGAATAAGTGGAGGCACTATATAATTCCTAAAGAATTTGTCTTGTGCAGTGATAATCAAGATTTGTAGTTTATTACTAGGCAAGAAAAGTTGAATCAGAGACATGCTAAATGGGTAGAATTTATGCAAAATTTTACTTTTGTTATTAAGAATATTGTTGGAACTGCTAACAAAGTTGCAAATGCTTTGAGCAAGAGGAGTTTAATTGTACAGGAATTCCAAGTGGAGAACTTAGGGTTTGAACACCTCAAGGAAATGTATCGAGAAGATGTAGACTTTAAGGAAGCTTATGAGGCATGTAAGAATCCTTTGCTGGGAGACAAAAGCCCATGGACAAAATATTTGATTCAGGATGGATTATTGTTCAAAGGGAGCCAACTATGCATACCAAGATTCTCAATGAGAGATAACCTGTTGAAAGAGAAACACAGTGGAGTTTTAGCTAGACATTTTGGTCATGATAAGACATTTGCATAGCTGAGCAATTCATACTATTGGTCGAGCATGAGGGAAGAGGTGAAAAAATTTGTGAACAAATGTAGAATTTTCCAGTATGCAAAAGGGAGACAATAGAACAGTGGTTTGTATCAGCCATTACCAATTCCAGAAAGGCCATGGGATGTAATCAGTATGGATTTTGTATTGGGATTGCCTAGAATCCAGAAGGAGAGTGATTCCATATTTGTTGTGGTGGACATATTTTCAAAAATGGCACATTTCATACCATGCCAGAAAACAAACGATGTTACACACATAGCCAATTTTTTTTCCAGAGAAGTGGTGAGACTAAATGGATTGCCTAGGAGCATAATCTCAAATAGAGACACATAATTTGTAGGACACTTTTGGATAACTCTATGGAAGAGGCTGGGGACAAAATTTTCCTTTAGTTCAACATATCACCCTTAGACAGATGGACAAACTGAAGTATTAAACATGAGTCTGTGAAACTTGTTAAGAATTTTAGTCACTGAGCAAGGTCGTCAATGGGATTAGATTTTGGCGCAACCCGAATTCGCATTTAACAATTCAGTGAACAGGAGCACAGGAAAAAATCCATTTGAAATTGTGTATGGTATACAGCCAAGAGGGATTATAGAGTTGAGAGATCTAAATCAATATGAATTCAGAAGTGTTGGAGAAGAGAATTATGCAACAAAAATGAAGAAACTCCATGGTAGATTCAAAGAGAAGCTACAGGACAACAGCCTAAAATATAAAAATAGAGTTGATCAGAAGAGGAAAGAAGTTCAATTCGAAGTAGGAGATGAAGTTTTATCTCATTTGATTAAAGAAAGGTTTCCAAGGGAAACATATAACAAGCTAAATATGAAGAAGATAGGACCATGAAGGATTCTCATGAATTCACAGCCAATGCTTATGAAGTTGGATTTCCAAACAATGTTGGGATATCATCGATATTAAATGTTGCAGACATGTATCCTTACAAGAGAGATGATGTAGGATAATCAAATGATGAGAAAAAAGTTCAGTGGGAAGAACAATTTCCCATGGTAGAAAAACCTCAGATGGAGAGAATCATAGAACGGAGAGTTGGAAAGAATACCTAGAGGAAGAAATATCCTGAATACTTAGTGAAGTGGAAAGATCACCCAGTCGAAGATTCAAGTTGGGTCACTGAACTTGGCATTTTGAAGCATGGAAAAATAGTGCAGGAGCTCATGGACAGCAGTCCATGAATATTTTAACCAGAGGAGTATGATGCAGAAGCATCGCCTTCAAAGTCAGATAAGAAAGCATGGAGGCAAGGATTTGACATCTCAGCATGGCAGAATTTTGAATCAACATTTAACTCAGAAATAAACGAGTTGTTGACATATTTTGGAAACGACGTTTTTAAATATTTCTTGTTTGTAAAAGTCTTATATGACTCTAAGGAATTGCAGGTGTGTCAACTCTTATCTGGTAATAACTGATAGTTATTGTAATAGGACAAGGTATGTAACCATTAGAACCTGATATGATAGGTTGTAGACAGGATGGAGAAGAGATCAAGGAGCCACTCCTTAGATAGATTTGTTGTTGTATTGTAAAAGTAAGTGATAGAGGAGTATCAATGATAGAAGAGGAGTAGAGTAGAAGAAAGGTGCAGTGAAGAACTGTAATACTATGTAATTTTATTTCATGAATGAATAGAACAGACAGAATTGTTCCAATTCCTTGGATAATGTTCATTTAATGTGTGATTGAATGAATGATGCATTACGTATGTGTTTTAGTTCATTTCATTTGTGTGTGATTATTTATTGTTGATTGCATGAGTTTGTGACGAACAGGATAAGTTCTAATCGTCTCGTTTATGATAACTTGTATGCAAGGTGTGCATCTCATAAGCAAGGAGTGCGTCGACTGAGTCTTGAATTGACTCAGAGGAGTTCAGAAAGAACGGCAGGAACTTAGACCAGGTGCAAGGAGTGCACAGAGTCATGGAGTGACTAAGTGTCAAAGAACCAGAACAGAGGAGCGCAAGGAGTGCAGGAAGAATTTATTTCGAATAAATCTTTCGATCTAAGTTTGTCAAAATACCAGGAGCACAAGGAGTGTGTGGGAGATCAAAATCCTCAAAGGAACCAAGCTCAGAAGAGATAGCAAAGAGAAATATTCATAAGGTGTGAAGTCATGAAGACTTCACGAATTATTAGTCAAGATCTATCCAGGAGGGAGCGGGATCATTCCAGATCATTGGAACTAGGCAAGGTGTGTGAGCTTTAAGTCTCTTGGTGCATACAGGAGAGAGGACTTTCCAAAGTCTCGAAGTCCTGAAGTGATTAAGGGCCCTCCTTCATCTAGAGGGACAGGTGGCGCAATATCTACAACTTCGGAAGTTCGTACACAAGGAGGAGGTGAAATCATTGAATAGTCGAAGTAAATCCTAACCATGGATCGTCAAGAGGTACCTATCAATAGATCGTCGACTTCAGGAAAAATCACTCTAGGAGGAACGAGTGCGTAGGAGTTTGAAACTCTCGAATATCGAATAGCCAAAGTGAATCTGGATCGTCATATCCAGAAGGACATGCGTCAACGGATCGTAATCTCTTGGTGAAATCACTCTAGGAGAATGCAAAGGAGGAGAGTTTGAAATCATCGAAGCCTGAATAACTAAAGTAGCTGGGGGTCATCAATCTGTGGGAGGCACATGTCAATCTATCATGAACAGCGGGTGAAATGCTCCTGGAGAAAGCGAGCATAGAGGAGTTGAAACTCCCGAAGGACGAAGTCCCAAAGTGGACGAAATACATTGATTTGAGTTGGGCGTGTGGCGTCAGATCCAGAACTGTGGGTACAGAATAATCGAAAGGGAAGTAGAGGGTGAAAGCATCGAAGCCCCAAAGTGAATATTGATCGTTGATTGAGAAGGGTGTTGAAGGCCATTGATCTGGTCTCGGTTGAAAGAGCCGAAGTCCCAAAGTGGACTAGGGTCGTTGATTTGATGAAGACGCATGGAAAAAGATCTACCATTTTGGAGAGAGTCACTTCGGGAGAAGAAGGGGTGTGTTGGACAAGAAATATCAAAGGCCGGAGAGCCGGATTTCATCTGAACCATTTGTTTGTTGAGGATAGGTGTCAGCATATCTTCCACTCTGGGAGATAACCATTTTGGAGGAAACAAGGGTTGAGAGTCAAGAATCCTGAAGCCCGAAGAGCCAAAGCTAATTGTAGTCATCGATCTGCGGGAGGCACACATCAATAGATCATGAAATCCATATGAAAGCATTATGGGAGAAGGTGAAGGTTGAGAGTTGAAAACTCTGGAGCCCGAATTGTCAAAGAAAAACACAACCGTTGATTCACAAGGTACACTCGTCAATAGACCGTGAATATATGGGAGAGCATGCTCTGAAGAGAAGGAAGAAAAGGGGGTAGATCTTAATCGTCGGTCAGGAACCACCATTAAGATCACGAGATCAACGATAACGTTGAAATGCGGGGACAGAAACTGCTCGAACTTGAAAAATTCAAGAGCGGGCCGCAATCGAAACCACAGTATTGCAAAAGGGACACGTGGTGATTGGTAGTGAATTTTAGGGAGAAAAGAAGTTTGGTTTCAAACCACTCTTAGTTGTGCCCACAATTATTTGTCTTCTTGAGATCATAGCCTGAGGTCACATTGAGGAACGGGCTAATGGAAAAGGAGCTATTGCCTAAAACTTGATAGTTCAGTAGGGAAAAGGAAGAGGTTGTGGGTATCATAGAACCTGGATCAAAATCCGAAAGGGCCTGTGTTTAATTACAAAGTGAGACAGTCAAGGTTTCAGAGAGCCAATTTGGCTGGGAGGTCGTGTATCCCGAAGGAGAGTGGGGGGGCTGCATCAATTTTCTTTTATGCACTTATATTTCTTTGAATATTGTTCATGTTTATATTGGTTAAGCACATTATACTAAGGGTCTATGCCAACTACCCCTCGTTATATTACTGACCAACTACCAAGTGGACCTCATTCCATGAGTATGACCACATTACATTAATTATTTGTATTATGTACCTCCCTAGGTACCTCATATTACATTAATTATCCTCCCTAGGTACATTACATTACATCACATGCCAAAGACACACACTTAATTCCTCCACTATAAGATTCCTTCTTTATTTATATCTCTACACCTTATCCTTAGTCATAACCCTAATGGCCCTTATTTAATGACTTTTCCATATCATAATAAGTAGCATAGTAGGCCACTCTCAATATCCACCTTACACCCACCACCCTGAACTACCTTATCACATAATTAGATATTCATTTAAGTACATGACATTATGATGGAGGATCATTAACAAAAAAATATATCTCCCACCATAAATTATAATAACTTCTCGCTATACAAATACTAACTATGTTTATTTATTTATTGTTAATTATAGATAGTGGAAATAGTTTTAAAAATAGCCTTATGTACTTAAGAATAATCATGCAAACATCTTCTATTTAAAGGTAATGCTCATAACTCTTTCAAGAGGGCTCTCTACTAACCCTTTCAATGTGGTAACCTCCAAATAGTGTCAATATCATAAAATACAATAATCAATACCTCCACTACAAGCTTCTCTCTTTATTTATGATCTTACACCCTAACGTAGTCACAACCCTAATGACCCTTATTTAATGACTTGGCCATATTAAATTAATTAACATAATGGAACACTCTCAATAGCCACCTTGCACACTCTACCCTTAACTACCCTATCACCTAATTAAATAGTCATGAAAGTACATAACATTACTATGAAGGATCATAATGAAAAAATATCTCTCCCACCCTAAATTATAAGAGCTTCTCTCTATACAAATAGTAATTATGTTTCATAATTTAATACTAATTGTTGTTGATGGGAAAATTTAAATAATAACCTTATATACTTAAAAGTAATCATTCACTGTCTTTTCTTTAAAATTGCTACTCGTAATAATATGAAAAAGTGACACAAATGATCAATTAATATACAACCTCAACCTCAATAAAGATGCACATAATTCACATTATGTGTGAAGTTAAGAATATAGAAATTGCACATAAAAACTTTTATAAACTCTAAGCATGTTGTAAAAAATGTACACATTGTAAATACAATCTCTCTTAAATCTTGCAACCAAATATAATTTTATGCAAGTTGCACAACATCAAGAATACAAGTTACATTACATCAAGAACAAGAAAACAAAGAAAAAGAAGAAAAGAAAATGTACACACTGTAAATACAATCTCTCTTGAATCTTGCAACCAATTATAATTGTATGAAAGTTGCATTCACAACAACTTTAAAAAAGAATGCAATTTGCATTACAAATAAGACCAAGAGAACAAAGAAAAAGAAGATTTATTTATGTAAAGGATATTGTCAACCAATTATAATTTTACGAAAGTTGCATTCACAATATGAAGAATGCAAGTTGCATTACAAACAAGAGCAAGAAAAACAAAGAAAAAGAAAAGAAGATTTTTTTATGTAACGGATATTGTAAGGTTTGTAAAAAGATTTACAAAATGCTGAAAGAGGAAGATAAAATAATAAATATTTAAGGATATTAATAAAATAACAAACCATCATTGATATTTAAAGATATTAATCATTGATATTTAAAGATATTAATAGAAATTTAAAAAATTAATGAAAATATTTGTTTAGGGTATACAATCAAGGATCCTTGGATTTCTTGGCATGTTCATAGATATGTGTACAATGACTTCGTTAAATATCATTTCCATGTTAATGAAACGAGAAAATATATAAATATCATTTCCATGGGCATGTTCATAGATATGTCTACAATGATATCATTTCCATGTTAATGAAACGAGAATATATATAAATATCAGTTCCATGTTAATGAAACGAGAATATATATAAATATCATTTCCATGTTAATGAAACGAGAAAATATATATTTTGAAGGGAATTTTTATTATTATTGAACTTAATTATCATAAAGGATTTTGAGATTGAGGTTGGCAATGTAAATTTGCTTTATATTTTTTTTAATTTCTCATTAACTGGAAAACATGAAAATATATTAAACATTTAGTATCGTATTCACTTACCAATGTTGCATCTTTAATGGGCATAGCTTTATTCCATTGTCTCCGCTACGTTTGACAGAATTTGTGCATCAAAAGGAAAATGCAATTTGATTCCTTGAAACTTTTTCCTTAAAGAAAACTTCCTTAAAACTTTTTCATCAAAATTAAAGAAAACTTAAAACTAAAAATATATAATATATATTTAATGTATTTAGATCGTTAAATTATATATATAACTTTTTCATTTAAGATGTTTTATATAATTTAGGGTTGTTTAAAAGTTTTTTTTTTTTTTGGTTGAATGGATAAAATAGTTATTTTGTATTTTTTAAATTGTATTTATGAATACATAAATGGATTCAACTTG
>ML794397.1:255336-273792 GCA_009831015.1 Picea engelmannii
AAAGTTCATATAATAGTAGGCAATTGTCCAACTACAACCTTTAAAACATCCCAACAATACTTTAACATAGCCAATACTTCAATACTTAGCCAACACAAAGAAAAGTAAGAAAAAATAACATCCAACAATCATAAAGAGTCCACAACACACAAGTATAGGCAACACCTATAACACCCCTTTCCTAAACCCCTGATTATATGTAATAAATCATAGTTAATGATTTCCATGCCATGGCATGTGAACAATGTAAATGTATTGTTATTTTAATTCATATTTCCAACAACTGACTCTCGGGGTGAAGGTGACCCCTTGAGTATTGTCCATGCTACCACTAGAGGAAAGGGTGAGGAAACCTATAGAGGGGTTCATCATGCTAAAGATGACCCAAAAACTCCTTGCTAATAATATTTAATATTCATATTATTTTCCTCATCCCTGATTTCAAGGAAAATCAGTTAATGAGGAAGAATGCCCAACTACCCCAAATAACTCCAGGCATAGGAGATTAGACTAGGACGACTGAAACTGTCAACCAAAGATACCACAAGGTACCATTTTCTACAGATCATATTGACCCATAGGTTTCCTTCTAACAGAAGGAAGGGGATAGGTTGAGAACCTTCACTAATGATGTGTGCAAGAGAAGCACATGAGGGTAGATAGGGATCGGGAAGGAAAACATTGAGAGAGAAAGAGAACTCGGGAGAGTTCATATGGGAGAAAGAGGATGGAATGTCTAAAAGAAAATACAGCACCAGAAAAAGAGTTGGAGCTCTAAATCTTAGATTGGAGAACTTGAGGACCCATCTTGAGCAAAGAGGCTGCGAGCTTGATTCTAAGGAGGCATATGATAAACCTCACAAAATCCTGAGCTAGGAGAGATGAGCACAAAAGAAATTTTTTGGTGCTATCATGGATTGGCACAGGGGTGGATTGTTTTATAAGTTATTGAGCGAGAAGAGACTATGGTTGGGTGGAAAGGTGAACACCCACAGTCGATTGGTTGGAAACAACTTGAAATAGATAAGTATTTATCACTTTGTATAATTTAATTGAAGGTAAAGAATTTACGTCTGGTAATCCTTAGATATTACTTGGGAGAAATACTTGAACTATTAAGTCCAATTTTGGACTGATAAACACTATGTAAATCTTGTTTTTAAGATGGAAAGAATCACAATCGTTGATTTTTCCCTGCGAATAGATCCTGGACCTTTTTCGAAGGGCATAGTTTCGGAGTGACCAAGTGCAGGGTCGATACAGGACTCTGAAAAAGAGATTTGGATTGTAAATCAAGATGGGTCTCCACCGTTAGATGGTAAGAGGTGATAACATGTCTCCGGTGTCAATATAGTGGGGTGGAGAGATCTTAACCCTCCATCAAAGAAGGTTGTAAATCATATAAGAGGGGGTGTACTTCCTTCAACGAGGTTCATTGGATCCATCAGTAAGTGGTCAGGATGATATTGTAATCGTCAATCAGATGTTGAGCCATCGGTGTATCCCAGTACCAGGGGGGATGGTGTGGCTCTAAAGAAGGGGATCCCTAGAGAAATTGTAGATTGTTGGATCTCCCTTCCATGAGAGTTATCAGAGTTATATGGTTGGAGTAATCCTAGGTTTAGGTACTCTGATGGGGAGAGTTCCAAGGGATATGAAGAACCATATTTTAGGTAGAGAACAAAGAGAAATCTTGGTCGTTCATCGGGGATTAGCCCAAAGTTAACCTCAGCCATAGAAATTTGTGGTCTCGTTTAAGAGAGATTAAGGGGAGAGGTGACATTAGCATGACATATGATGTTGACTTGATATGCCAACATATTCTGGGGTTGACAGGTGTTCACCTATGATTGGTAACAGGTAATTGGCTGGTGAGTCGAGTGTGGACCCTTTGGGATAACTTAACCAGTAGACCTTTTTTCTAACATAGGTCGTCAGATCTGAAGGTTGAAAGATCTCAACCCTTAATAATAGAGGACCCATCAGAGTAATTTGTGGTTAGGTCGGGATGAGACTTTGAATTAACCGGAGTCGTTGATCCATCAGGACTGGAGGAGCTCCAAGAAAAAATCCTAGTCATTCGTCACAAGGGGTTAATCAGAGTGGGTCACAGATATATACTCTGAGGATGCACTTCAAGGAAAATATCTTACTATTGATGTGTCAGGTTAGGAAGGATGCCAAGGGGAGGATCTAATCATTGATCTTTCGGGGATGGAAGAGTATCGAAGTCGACCTGACTATCCATTGCAATGAACATCGAAACAAGGAAGGGAGTCGTTAGACTTGAGAGTGGATAAACCTCAATCGTATATCTCATGTGGCTGAAACCCATGTTAAACCTAATTAATGATCTCATAATTACAGGATTAGTATTAACTAGTCCCATATTAATCCCCAACACCGAGATATGTCCAAGTGAGAACCACAGGTAAGGTCTGATATCCAATGTCGAGTGATAAGGTGACACCCAACAAGTGGTCCACATGTCATAGAAAGGGAGAGCCACACGTCACCCAATAGTGGTGCCACATGTCACACAGATGTGGCAGAATTGTATTGGGATATGCAAGGAAAATGAGTGTCATGTGTCAAGGGATACATGTGCCACATGTCACACCATGAGCCATACCATAATTCAGTAGGGGATTCGTTGAGAGGTCAGATGCAGGCCCATCAGAGTATGAGTACCCTTGGGTTAACATTGATTGGATTCTTTCTGTCGAATCTAGGGTGGATAAACCTCCACTGTGGATCTGAATCAAAAAGGAGTCAATCAGCCCCCGGATCATCGAGGAGACCCGTTACATGAATATGATGGGAATTCAATTTCTTGGTGCCCCCATGGCCACATGTCACACTATGATTAGAGACAGGTGGAAATGCTTGGTTGGGACTAAATTTTGAAAGGGCGGGATGCACTAAGACCATCATATCTCGGGTTGATTCCCCACTATTGATCCCAGACTACTGGAGAATATCGATGTCTAGAGAGGCTAGAGGGTCCAGTGGTCTGGTACCCAATGACTACGTGTCATGATCTCAATGGACATCGGATGGGGTGGTTTGATGGGACCATGTGTCCATGGTGCCAACTCACACCGGGCCAGACACTAAGAGCTAAATATTATGCAAGTACATCAAATGGGTCTATGGTTTGGTAAAACAATGGGACATTAAATGACGTCACCTAACTTATGCCCAATAGACAAGTGGCGCCTTATGACCAGGCCACGCACCTTGAATGCTAGATCATGTCGGATCAAGCCTTTAGGTGTATAAGACTTTGGGAAATTCCTCGAGATATCCGGACTCGATAAGTCCAAATTTTGAAATAAAAAGTGGCAGGTGTCATGCTAGTATCCAAGCCTATGTTATAGGGTGATGTGGAGCCACATGGGTGCCACATGGAATTATTAGGAAAGAAGACTTGAAAAATTTAAGAAGCCATATATTTTGATCCAGAACTCGGATTTTGAAAAAATTATAGTCGTTGGAAATATCTTGGCGAGGAGAAGATGATGGTATCCCTTGGAAAGGGATTTGAGGAGGTTGATGAAAATAAAATTTTAATACCCCATCCCTTAGAAAGGTACTTAGGGGTTGGGTGTGTTACAAAGTGGTATTAGAGCAAGTTACAACACTTGGCCTGCTTGGGCTCATGAAAGAGTTGAATAAAATTTATTAGAGAACTTTTAAGGGGGAGGGCACTCTACCGTACCCTATCTAACAGAGAAGGTTACAACACTAAGCATAGATGGGCCAGTGATCAATCTCAGTGCTAATATATTAAGGCTAGACATAATCCTTTTTAAAAGAGTGATATGTGTTTAAGAGCTTGTTCATTATCTGCACAAGTTCCTTAAGGAGAAGGATTGTAGATTGAAATTTTATTTTGGAAATCCTTGCTAGATTACAACAAAGGTATTATGATCTTCCTTTATCAATATGATAGCTACCCCTACTAGAATAGAAATATGCCAATAAGCATTAATGGCAAGACCTAAGTGCAAAAGGGGCAGAAACAGAAGAATCATGCTATATGATTGTATCTATCTACCAAATGAATAAATTGGTAGCTGTAATGTTTCATGTAAGTATGGACTGATAGAACCTATCCATTAATATTATTGTTTGGATAAGGGATGAAACCTTATAGGAAATTCCTTTTGGTTAAAGGAATTTAGTATGGATTGATGGGATCCTTGGTAGTATTAATAAAATGCCTAAGAGCCCATAAGAATAAGTCTTGATGTCTAGAGGACTGATAGAAAATGTGTAAGGTCATTTTAACTGATCTGTAATGATTGAGAATGTTGTTGGGACAATATGGTCAAATAACTAAAGAAGAGTCCTTTGGACTATTGACAGTCCTCATAAGACAGGTAAACAACTTAGATATGTGAGCTAGTTATGAGCTAATGGATGCAAAAATGTGTACCTTTTTATAGACTTAGGTACTTGTTTATGCATGAAAAGGAAAGATATGGACATGTTGTAATGCATGTGACAATGGTTGCATGCAAATAGACTCAATATAACCTATGGTTGGTTGTAGTGTAAGACCTCTTGTTGGCTTGTATTGGTCAATAATGACCTGATGACAGCAGGAGAGTTAACAACATGAATGAAATATTGATAATGTCGATGCATATTTCCTTAGGGATATAGGGTTGTAATGATTAGTGGAGGACTGATATAAATTCTAACACAGGTAGTGTTGGAGCATTATTAGATGACTGAAGGGTCAAACTGACATCCAGGGGAGGATGAAATCCATATAGGAATGGTTGGGTTGGCTCATATAGTAGTGAAAGGGAATCTAGGAAAGGGTTTATCTGATAAAGGTCTATTGACCAAAATGATTGAGTCATGGAAATTGGAAAATTGGGCATTTTGCCTGCCCTGGGAAATGATGTAATTATCTAGTATATATTATTGAATTGTGAAATGTTGATTGTAGCAATTGGGAAAGATTGGTCTCTTACTTGTTGTTTCCATACAGAAAGGGAAGCACGATTAATGAATATCCCTATAAGACTAGCCATAATATTGGCTATAAGATATCTGAGAGAGATGGTATGGAAGTTTGAAAAGTCAATTTGTGTGAATAATATGAAAAAAGGTAAAAAAAAGTGAGTTGCATGTTGAACATCCATATGCGTAAGTACGTTCTTGAGTGCATGGATTGAATGCATTATAGAGTTTCCTAGTATGAAGGAAGGAATGAAAATGTTTATGAGACTAATCATGTGGATGGTCGAAATTTCTCTTTAAAGAAGACCAATATTAGTATCAGATAAATATGAAAGAACAATATAAAACTATGCAAAAAATATATAATACATACATAGATATACTTATATGCTTGAAAGCATGATATGACTGCCTAAGTAAGGTGTGGGTAGTAAGGAAATATCCATACTTTGTAGATCTAAGTAATGCCATGAATGCATTGCTAACCCTATATTGGAAGGATCTATTTTTTCTGGATGGAATAATAGCTTGAGGGGGATGTGTTTCCATTTGCTCAGGAAAATCTTGTGTAAATTGTTGAAAGAACAAATAAGTAGAAATTCTTTGTTGTCATAAAAGAAGGCAATATATTTTTTCCTTTGTGGATTGCATGATGACGATTGTGAGAAATTATAAATTAAATGATTTTAAATAAAATGTGCATGTGAACTGTAAAGTGTGCCTAGGGTAGACACACATAAACTATACGGATGCATATGGTTAAGTGCAAATCGCATGAAAGAACATATTTAAAGTAAGATAAATGACATGAAGATACCTATTTGAATCTAAATGCATAATAGAGATGCATGCTAATAATTCCTTAGGGAATCTTCGATAAGAATCTGAACTAATAAAGTTGAAACTAATTCTAGATTGAGATCATTCCAGATGGTATTAGATATGCAACAAGAGGGTTGCAGGTTGAAGAAGTTACCTATGGAGTAACTGTGTGAAGACTCTATTAGGAGAACAAATCTACAATATTAATGATTGTTGAGAATTAGGAAGTGGGATGCAATGCCTCTTATATAAGAATCCTATATTACATTGTAAAACATAATGCATGAATGAAAGACTAACAAATGAGTGTTGATCATTCTAATGTCTGAATGTGAATGTGTTGAATGCACATGTTCACAAATTATTGTGAACAAAAAGCTTGTTAATGTAGCATGTTTATTTACCCAAGAAGGTCAAGGTGAACCTAGCCAAGATTGTTCAAGGAAAAGAGCAGGAAGATTCTAGGAGGAATACATTGCATAAGCAAAGATGGAGAAAAGGAAGACACTTTTCTCACTTTCAAACTCTAAATTATGAAACAGATTTGTAGGCTTTAAAAGAGAATTTGTGAAAATAAGTACAGCTGGAAAATGGAAGATAAAATATTGAATGTGTTTAAATGAATGATCTTGGTTAAGCTATAGTCTATGAAGGCAGTTGAGGCCTTGAAATTAATTCAGCTAGGCTGAAAGTTCCCTAATGGGAGAATCCCTTAACTCCTTTCTTGTTTTATATTGTGTTTCTCTGGGATGAGAAAATAATGTACTAATGAATGTAGATATTTTGGCCTAAGATGTGACAGGTGTATGATTGTAGAGACAGCTGTAAAATTTGATTATGGTTGCACCCATGAACAGGTTGGAGATAATGTGATGGAATGCATATAGATATTCTAGAGCATATCTGAAAATGTTTTGATGAATTAAATGATGTGTTACATGCATTTTATTTTACATGACATCTAATATAAACTATGAATGTGACGATACACATGATCTATATGAAATGATTGGAGTTTTTTGGGAAGGGATTGGGTAAGAATCCCTTCTTAAATGTTTTATTGTCTTAATGTTATGCATGTGATTTTGAAAGGCCGTTGTATTCCATTGATACCCAAGTAGGGTATGATTCGGGAAGGAAAACCTGAATGATGGAGGTGTGAACCTCTAGCAACAAAGGATGATTAAAATCCCTGGAAGAATTCATGAACTGATATGTCATGAATGCCATGACCAATCAAGGAATTATTTGGAACAGAAATACTCATAGATAACATGTTGATTTAATTCATTGAGGAGATGCATGTGGTAAGAAAATGGGAATATATAGGGCTACCCATTGTGGAATAACTATCTTCCAATACTCTACAGAGTTATATGATGGTAAAGACAAAAATTAGGTGACCCTGAATTTTGGTACCCTGATTATTGGTAAAGAAAGAAACGCTTAAAAGAATTCATGTGAAACTTTGAGTTTCATGAGTGATGATTTGAGGTTGTGATTGATTCAGAGAAGAAAATATAGTTATGTTGTACTAATGAATGTGTAAAGAGAATCCATATGGTAACAGGTTGGATAAATTCCAACACACTCTAGCGAGAGTGACTAACATAAAAAGTAATAATCTAAAATCAATGCAAGGGTGCATTGTGTGAGAATGTGGCCATGGGCATTGCCACATTGGTTAAACTTCAATTAATATTTGAATCACGTGTGATTGGGCCTAATATGATGAAATCAAGCATGAATAAGGAATGATATTTCCTTGAACAAATGAATCTATTGCAATTGTTAGATTTCACAAGTTAATAATTGTTTATGATGTCATTGATATGTGCAAAAGAATATATGTATGTGCATGAGAAACTAACAGTTTGTTTGGATGAGTGAAGAATGAATTGCAGGAAAGAGGGGTCTTGCATATGGTAGTGTTGTAAGCCCATAAGGAAGACCAATGCCTACGAGTTATGAAAGAGTCAAACTACCATGAGAAATAAATCTCATGCTTGTGGGACCTGGTTCCTATAAGGAACGGATCTGGAAATAGAAATTTGAAACTTGAAATCTGTGGGTGATAGATTTGAAAGAATTTTGATCAAAATAATGAAAGCATCTCACAAATTTATGTATGTATATGATACAGGTGAGAGGAAAAATATTTTTCCGAGGAGGACAGATGATGGTTGTCAAAGTTGGAAAGCATGGAAAATAGCTATTGTAGTGACATGGGAACCCTGTGATAAGTTGTGATCCTCATAGAATGATGTTTCGTGGTGACACGGGATGGAGTTATGCCTCAGCAAGACCAAGTTATAAGGATGCCTTGAATTTAAGACTTGAGGAAGTTTCAGAAATTATTCTTGTGTGATAAAGACTTGGCAAGGAAAGATGGATCACCTGAGGGACTGTATAGCAAAGAAGGGGATGATTGAGCCTGGGCCTAGGGGGTGAGTGACCTCAAAGAAGAGGATACTTCGATTGTTTTTCTAATCTCTCAATTAAAATCATGCACACAAAGGGTATTTCAAGTAAAAATAGTGAAACAAGTTAATGAGACAGTCATATGGATACAAATTCATAAACTGCACAAATAAGTATTATGTTGATTGTAAATTTCCTCTTGAGTTATGAACAGTAATAAAATGTTTATGCATGAAATCATGAATTGACATGCTTGTTGTTTGAAATTATTGTATGTATGTGCTCACTGCTAAATTTCAATAATCTAGGAAAGGACTAAACCAAGAAAAGGAAAATGATCTTGAAGTAGTTGAAGAATAAAGGCATGGAAGGTGTTGCTGAGAAAGAACATCAAGGACAATGTTCCTTTGAAGGGGGAGGAGATTGTAACACCCATTTCCTAAACCCATGATTATATGTAATAAATCATAGTTAATGATTTACATGCCATGACATGTGAACAATGTAAATGCATTGCTATTTTAATTAATAGTGCCAACAATTGACTATTGGGGTGAAGCCTTGAGTAATGGAGATAATACCACTATAGGAAAGGGTGAGGAAACCTAGAGTGGGGTTCATCATGCTAAATATGACCCAAAAACCCCTTGCTAATAATATTTGATATTCATATTATTTTCCTCATCCCTGATTTCAAGGAAGATACATTAATGAGGAAGGATGGTAGTTGGGTAACCAACTACCCCAAATAAATCCAGTCATGGGAGTTCAGGCTAGAAAAGTTGAAATTGTCAACCAAAGGTACCATGGGGTACCATTTTCTATAGATCAGATTGATCCATGGGTTTTCTTTTGATAGAAGGAATGGGATACATAGAGATACTTCCCTAACGATGTGTGCAAGAGAAGCACACGAGGGTAGATAGGGATCCAGAAGGAAAACATTGATTGAGAGAGAGAACTCAGGAGAGTTTGGATGGGAGAAAGAGGATTGACTATGTAAGAAAAAAAATAGTAACAGAAAAATAGTTGGATCTCTAAATATTAGATTGGAGAACTAGAGGAACCATCCTGAGGAGAGAGGCCATGAGCTTGATGCTAGCGAGGCATTTGATAAACCTCACAAAGGCATGATCTAGGAGAGAGGAGCATAGAAGAAATTATATGGTGGTATCATGGCTTGGCTCGGGGGTGGACTGTTGTCGAAGTTATTGAGTGAGAAGAGCATATGGTTGGGTGGAAAGGTGAACACCCACAGTTGATTGGCTGGAAATAGCTTGAAATAGATAAGCATTTCTGACTCTGTGTAGTTTAATTGAAGGTAAAGGATTTACGCCTATAATGTTCTTGTAATTGTGTATACCATTTTTATGGGCTTGTCTTTGTCCCCCTTGGAAGCCAATATGCTTGCATGATAATGTATTTGAATATAATTCTTTTTTTATAGCACATATGAACATGAATACATTGTATCATTCCTAAAATAAAGAAATTAAATCGGTGAATGAGCCTCCTGCATAAGCAGTAGATTATGTTTTGCAGTCTCTTTCCTATGGAGGAATCTAGGAAGATAAATTAAGAGATGGATGATAAACTCCAAGAGGAATTTCCTTAGCCGGTTTGGAGGGGGACTAAAGATATTCTAAATTCTTGGTAAGCCTTATACATTACTTGGGAGAAATCCCCAAACTATTAAGTCCAGTTTTAGACTCATAAACACTATGTAAATCTTGTTTTTAAGCTGGACAGAATTGCAACTGTTGATTTGGCCCTATGAATAGATCATGGCCCTTTATCAGAGGGTGTAGTTTCAAAGTGACCAAACGTGGGGTCAATAAGGGAATTTGAAAATAGATCTAGACTGTAAATCGAGATGGGTCTCTACCATTAGATGGTAAGAGGCAAGAACATGTCTCTTGTGTCAATTTGGTGAGGTGGAGAGATATTAACCCTCCATCAGAGCAGGTTGTAACACCTATAAGGGGGGGTGTACCCGAGTCAACGAGAGCCATTGGATCCATCAGTGAGTGGTTAGGATGATCTCATAACCGTTAATTGGAAGTTGATCCCAGTACCACGGGGGGGGGGGGTGTGGCTCCAAAGGAGGGGATCCTGAGAGAAATTCTAGATCGTTGGATCTCCCTACTATGAGCGTTATCTGAGTTAGATGGTAGGAGTAGTCTTGGGTTTAGGTACTCTGATGGGGAGATTTTTGAGGGATAAGCAGGACCATATTTTAGGTAGAGACCGAAGAGAGATCTTGGTCATTCATCGTGGATTATCCCAGGTTTAACATCGTTTGTAGATCTATGTGGTCTCATATAAGCGATATTAGAGGGAGAGGTGATGTCAGCATGATGTATCATGATGACCTAGGATGCCAACTTATTCGAGGGTTTAGGTGTCCACCTGTGATTGGTAATAAGTAATTGACCAGTGAGTCGATTGTGGGCTCTTTGGGCAAACTTAACTAGTAGACCTTTTTTTTAACATCGAACATTGGATCTGAAGGTTGAAATATCTCAACAATTGATGGTAGAGGACCTATCAGAGTAATATGTGGTTAGTTCAGGAAGAGACTCCAAATTAACCAAAGTCATTAATCTTGTTGGTTGTAGAGCCTAATTATCTTCTTGTTTCATAGGTCTTTGTTTCCAGTCGTGTTTTTTACCCCATGAAGACTGTACACCCCGAAATACTGTACACCCCTCCACGTGGAGGGGGGTTGGGGGGGTATTTCCCCCCTGCGGGGTTTGGGGGGCTCATCCCCCTGGCGAGGGTTCGAGGGACAACGTTCTAAGATGGGGGTTCGGGGGCAAAGCCCCTCAAGGAAAAATTTCCTTGTGAATGTATATTGTAATTTCATAGTAAATCTTGACCCTTCATTATAAGGTCGCAGATATGACGGTATAAGTTATGTTAGAGTTTTTTCCCTAGAAGGCAACCCTCTTTTATGAGGGAAATGTATTGCGGATATGCATCATTTCGAATATTGTATTTTGAGAGAGGAGATTGTGAGAGAAATAAGAGGAAGTTACATCAGGTGTGTTGTAGGTTGTATCCCTTCATTTGTTGGAAAATAAAAAGGAAGCACCTGGCAATTTCTCTGGTGGATGTAGCCCACACTGGGTGAACCAAGTATATATGTGTCTCTATTGTATTGTGTATCTTCTGTGTTTTATTTCTGCATTTGTTTTTATTTTATTGCTCCGCAATCATTTTTTCTAACAATTGGTATTAGAGAGAAAGGTAACTCACATGATAAGAGGGTTCCTTCTTCGAGTGAGAGCAATGACAGAAGATAGAAAGTTCAGGGTCAAGAAATTTAATGGCCAAAACTACCAGTTATGGAAAATGCAGATGGAATATTATTTATATCAGAAGGATATATTCCTACCATTGGGTGGAATAGCAAAGAAGTCGACGGCCATGAAGGACGAAGAATGGGAGGTTCTTGACAGAAATGCAGTAGGAACGATACGGTTGAGCTTGGCAACGTCAGTGGATTTCAATATTTCGAAAGAAAAGACAACGAAGGAGATAATGGACGCATTGGCTAAACTGTATGAAAAATCCTCGGTGTCCAATAAGGCATTTCTAATGAAGAGATTATTTAATATCAAGATGTCAAAACGTGGGCCTGTTGCAAATTATTTAAATGAATTTAATACGGTTACTAATCAACTAAGTTCTGTAAAAGTGGACTTGATGATGTGGTCAGGGCTCTTCTAATATTGTGCTCATTGCCAGAAATTTGGAATAGCTTGGTCATGGTTATAAGTAACTCTGTCTCTGGTTCAAAAAATTTAAAATTTGATGATATTGTTGGTGTTATCCTTAGCGAGGAAATGCGATGGAAAAGCATAGGTGAGACATCAAGTAATGTGTTAAACATGGAGAACATGGGAAGACAAAAGGATAGAAGAAATGGCTCAAGGAATAGTGGGAATTCTAGGAAGGGAAGATCAAAATCCAGAGTATGAAAGATAGAGTGTTGGAATTGTGGAAAGAAAGGACATTTGAATAAAGACTGCAGAGCTCCAAAGAAACAAAGATATGGACAACAGGAGAAAAATCAGGAAGAAAATGTAACATGTGGTGTGTTACAAGATGCTTTCAGTCTTTCTGTAGATAATATTTTTGAGTCTTGGGTAGTAGAATCAAGGGATTCATTTCATGTCACACCCCATAGGAAACATTTTCTATATTATGTTCAAGGTGATTTTGGACAGGTTGATTTGGATGATGATGCACCATGCAAAATTGTTGGAATGGGAAAGGTAAAAATAAAGAAAAGGAATGGAAACCAATGGTTGTTGAAAGAGATAAGACATGTTCCATATCTAAGGAAAAATATAATTTCAACAAGGAAGTTGGAAAGTGAAGGTTGTATATCTATATTTACATATAAGGTGTGGAAGGTCACAAAAGGATCGTTGGTGATAGCAAAAGGAGAGAAGGTAGATACACTGTATTTATGTACTGGTAATACTAACTCTTCTATCTATTTAGCTTTTATAGGAGTGGATACAGCATTGTTGTATTGTAGGCTTGGACACATGAGTGAGAAGGGGATGCAAATACTTCACAAAATAATTTTTTTGCCAGAACTTAAACAAATTGATTTGGATTTCTGTGAGCATTGTGTTTATGGAAAATAGAAGAGAGTCAGATTTCTCAGAGTCAGAAAATAAAAGAAGAGTGAAAGGTTAGAACTTGTGCATACAGATGTATGGGGACCAGCTCAGGTATCATCTCTTGGTGGATCTCGTTGTTATGTTATTTCTATTGATGATGCAACTAGAAAAACTTGGTTTTATTACATTCAACAAAAATATGATGTTTTTGATACTTTTAAGAAATGGAAAGCTTTGGTTGAGAATGAGACAGGAAAAAGGTTGAAGTGTCTTAGATTAGACAATGGAGGTGGATATTGTAGCAAGGAGTTTGATGATTATTGTTCGTAGCATGGGATTCATAAAGAGAAGACAGTTCCAGGAACACCACAAGAAAATGGTGTGTCGGAAAGGATGAACAGGACAATCATGGAGCGTGAAAGGAGTATGAAATTGCATGTTGGTTTGCCCTTACAATTCTGGGAAGATTCTATAGATATTGTTGTTTACTTAATAAAAAAAGGACCTTCAAGCTCTTTGGATGGTAGAATTCCAGAGGAGGAATCGATAGGTAAAAACGTAAACTATTATTTTTTCAAGACTTTCGGTTGTGAAGCATTTGTCCATATTAATAAAGAAAATAGAACAAAGCTTGAGGTAAAATCCAAGAAGTGTACCTTTATTGGATACAGTGTTAATGATTTTGGTTATCGCTTATGGGATTATGAAAATTACAAAATCATTAGGAGTAGAGATGTCATATTCAATGAGAAGTTCATGTACAAAGATCAGTTGTAGGGAAAGAAATAGGTAAAAGAAAAACCAAAATACACAATGCTTGATGAGATCACTAAAAAGGAAATTCCAAAGGTACCAGAAAATCAAAATGTACAACAACAAGAGCAACAAGTACCTCAAACACCTGCAAGTGTTGTTATAAGATATACCAGGTTAATCCCCCTAAACAATACTCTCCATCATTGCATTATTTATTGTTTATTGATTCTGGTGAACCAGACTGTTATGAAGAGGAAATGCAGGTAGACACTAAAATGAAGTGGGAGCAAGGCATGAAAGAGAAAATGGATTCCCTGCTAAATACCCATACTTGGGATTTGGTTGAGTTTCCTTCCGTAAAAAGAGCATTGCAAAATAAATGGGTTTACAAGTTGAAGGAAGAACATGGAGGAAAAAAGAGGTACAAGATTAGACTTGTTTTAAAGGGGTTTACACAAAAGAAAGGTATAGATTTTGAGGAAACATTTTCTCCTTTTTTTAAAATGACTTCAATTAGGACTATTTTAAGTCTTATGGTAGTAGAATATTTAAATATTGAACAGTTAGATGTAAAAATAACTTTTCTCCATGGGAATTTGAAGAAAGAGATTTATATGCAGCAACCACAGGGGTATGAGGTCAAAGGGAAGGAAAATTTGGTATGCAGGTTGAAGAAGAGCTTGTATGGCCTAAAGAAATATCCAAGGCACTGGTATTTGAAGTTTGATAGGTTTATGATAGAACAAGGTTATAGTAGATGTCATTATGATCACTGTGTTTATTTTAAAAAGATAGAAAATGGAAGCTATATTATCTTGCTATTGTATGTAGATGACATGCTTGTTATAGGGTCTAACATGTAGGATACAAATGTGCTCAAGAAGAAATTAGCTAATTTGTTTACGATGAAGGATTTGGGTGTTGCAAAGAAAATCCTTGGTATGAGAATAACAAGATATAGGAAATATCGCAATTTGACATTGTCTCAAGGTGAGTACATAGAGAAGGTGTTGGAGAGGTTTAGAATGTAGACTACAAAACTAGTTAGTACACCTTTGGCCAACCATTTCAAATTAACCAAAGAAATGTGTCCCAAGACATGGGAGGAGATAGAATACATGTCCAGGGTCCCTTATTCATCAGCAGTTGGCAGATTGAATGTGATGGTTTGCACAAGACCAGTTATTGCACATGCAGTGGGAGTTGTGAGTAAGTATATGAAAAATCCAGGTAAAGAACATTGGGAGGCAGTAAAGTGGATTCTCAGATATTTTAAAGGTACTGCTACTCATGCATTATGTTTTGGAGGTTCAGACACTCTTCTATAGGGATATGGTTATTTAGATATGGTAGGTGATAAACATACCAGGAGGAGCACCACATGGTATGTTTTTACTATAGGTGGAACAATAGTAAGTTGGATTTAGAAAATGAAAAAGGTTGTTTCACTTTCAACAACAGAGGAAAATTATATTGTTTCTACAGAGGATAGTAAAGAGATGATTTGGTTATAGAGGCTTATGGAGGAATTTGGAAAGAGGAAAGAGAATAACAGGTTTTACTATGACAAAAAGAGTGCCATTCATCTTGCAAAGAACTCATACTTTCATTCGAAGACTAAGCATATACAACTCAGGTATCATTTCATATGATCTGTATTGAAAGATGGACATTCGAGGTTAGAAAAGATACACAATATCCAGAATCTTGCAGACATGTTAACAAAGGGAGTAACCAAGGAGAAATTGAGTTCCTGCTTAGTTTCAGTTTATCTTCAAGAATCAAGGTGAAGATGAGAAATTTTTCAGGTCCAAGGAGGGGTATAGTCCAATAGGCAAAACATTAATGGAGTTGGTGTGATCACTATCCAAGTGGGTGATTATTGGTTGTGGAGCCTGGTTATCTTCCTATTTCATAGGTCTTTTTTTTCAGCCGTTTTTTTTACCCCATGAAGACTGTACACCCCTCCACGCGGGAGCGTTACAGGGGGGATTTCCCCCCTGCGAGGTCTTGGGGGCTCATCCCCCCGACTGGGGGGTTCGGGAGAAAGTAAGGGTTTGGGGACGAAGCCCCCAAAGGAAAAATTACCTTGTAAATGTATATTGTAATTTCATAGTAAATATGGACCATTCATTATAAGGTCGTAGATATGACATTAGAAGTTATGTTAGGGTTTTTTTCCCTAGAAGGAATCCCTCTTTTATGAGGGAAATGTATTTCTTCTATGCATCATTGGGAATATTTTATTTTGAGAGAGGAGACTATAAGAGAAAGAAGAGGAAGTTACTGCAGGTGTGTTGTAGGTTGTATCCCTTAATTTGTTGGATAATAAAAAGAAAGGACCTAACAATTTCATTGGTGGACGTATCCCACACTAGGTGAACCAGGTATATCTGTGTCTCTATTGTATTGTGTATCTTATGTGTTTTAATTCCGCAAATTTTTTTTTTATTGCTCCACGATCCTGTTTTTCTAACAGATCCATTGGGATTGGAGGATCACCGAGAGAAAATCCTAGCCATTCGTTGCAAGGGGTTAATAAGAGTGGGTCATGGAGATATACTTTGAGGATGGACTTTGAGTAAAATATATGATTGTTGATGCGTCGGTTCAGGAAGGACTCTGAGGGGAATATATAATTGTTGATTTGTCAGGGATGGAGGAGTATCGAAATCATCCTGACCGTCCATCACAATGAACGTCATAATGGGGAAGGGACTCGTTAGACCTGAGAGTGGATAAACCTCATCTGTAGATATCATGGGGTCAAAACTCGTGTTAAACCTAATTAAAAATCTTATAAATATGGGATTAGTATTAACTAATCCCCTCATAATCCCTAGTATCGAGAGATGTCCAAGTTAACACCACAGGTAAGGTATAATATTCG
Organism: Picea engelmannii; assembly: GCA_009831015.1. Lineage (NCBI taxonomy): Eukaryota > Viridiplantae > Streptophyta > Pinopsida > Pinales > Pinaceae > Picea > Picea engelmannii. The sequence continues at coordinate 271,840 of ML794397.1, forward strand.
GTGCATGGTGATGATGTGACACCTAGCAAGTGGTCCATGTGTCATAATGCGTGAGAGACACGTATCACTCGATAGTGGTGCCATGTGTCACACAAATGTGACAAAATTTTACTAGGATCCACAGGAAAAATGAGTGTCACATGTCAAAGGAGATGCATGCCACATTTCATGCCACATGTCACACCATGAGCCATGTCACAAGTCAGCAGGAGATTTGTGGAGGGGTCATATGTGGTCCCATCAGAGTATGAGTACCCTTGGGGTAACATTAATTGGATTATGTACATCATATATAGGGTGGATAGACCTCCACCATGGATCTAATTCAAAGGGGAGTCAATCATCCCCCAGACCACCCAGAAAACTCGTTACATGAATATGTTGGGAAGTCTAGTGCTCAGTGCCACATGTCACACTATGATTAGTGACAAGTGGAAATGCCTAGTTGGGCCTAAAGTTTGAAAGGGAGAAATGAACTAATATTTTTGAATCTGGGGTCGATTCCCCACCATTGATCCCAGAATACCAGAGAATATCAATGTCTAGAGAGGCTAGAGGGTCTGGTGGTCTAGTGCCCAATGACTATGTGTCATGATTTTAATAGACATCGGATGGGGGCATGTGATGGGACCACGTGTCCAAGGTGCCAACTCACACTGGGTTGAGAACTAAGAGCTAAATCTTATGAAGGTACTTTAAGCGGGATGATGGTCTAGTAACTTAGTGGGATGTCAAATGACATCACCTAACTGATGCTCGATTGACAAGTGGCACCTTATGATAGGGCCACATACCTTTAATGCCAGATCATGTCGGATCGAGCATTTGGGGGTATAAGACTTTGGGAAATTGTCCGAGCTCTCGAGACTCGATAAGTCAATATTCTGAAAGAATAGGTGTTAGGTGCCACGCCAGCATCCACTTTTGTGTTATAGGGTGACATGGAGCCATGTGGGTGTCACATGACATTATTACAGAAGAAGAATTAAAAACTTTAAGAGGACATATATTTTGATCCAGAACTCAAATTGAGACAAACTTACAATCATTGGAAATCTCCTGGAAATACGAAGATGATGGTATCCCTTTGAAAGGGATTTAAGGAGGTTGAGGAAAAGTGAAATTTAATTCCCCTTTCCTTATAAAGATACTTAGGGGTTGGGTGCGTTACAACACCCAAGGCAGGTGCCATAATTTGTTTTTATGAAGAATGTTACATATATACAAAAAGGGAGTTGCACCCTCCTCACTGAAAATCTATTACAAATTTACAATTAATCTAAAGAAATATTTCCCTCTACCTAATTCCCAATATAATTTCACTATCCATCCCCTAAAGCAACTACAAACCTACATCGTACAAGAACTATCATCTTATTCTTCTCATTCATCCAATGCAATTCTTCGTATTATACCTAACCCTAAACTTAGCACAATCATAGAACTCCTTTTGACTCCTTTTGAATGACCAATCAATTATTTCCTTTGCACTTTTTAGGTTTCCTCCTTTTACATGAGACATGTCTTACACTTGTAATCCCCTTCACTCTAAGGTGGACCCGAGTGCCATATGTCAACTTTATTCCTTTGGTGACTTGTTTGTTAAATGTCTGCATCCAACAAGTTGTTGTAGGAAAATCTGCCTGCGGACAAGTAGATCGACCTCTAGGGCTTGACCTTAACCCTAGACAGAAAAGTGCTTAACGTGGACACTGAATTTCTCTCAAATCTATCTAAGCCTAATGCATGAGAAGGAAGGATGTTAGAAGTACCTTTTAACCGACGTTTGTCCCCGCACGCTCCGAGTTGTGCTCCAATCCTTTGCTCCTCGCTGAGGTCTGTGGACAAAACAAGATACGACCACTTCCTACTCTATTGACATTATCTTGAAAACAGATCTATCACTAAATGATAAGTTTATGCAACATTAAACACAAACTAGAAAGAAACAGG